>JAVXUP010001107.1:0-215000 GCA_033070095.1 Escallonia herrerae
AAGAGAGAGAAATATAGAAACGAATTGTTTAATTGGTTGAACTTCAAATGGTAAAAATGAATTCAAATCAAATTGAATAAAAAAGAGCAAGAGAGAAAAAAGAACCCAAATTTTTATTACAAAGATGAGTAAATTCAAAATAATTTCAAATAAAAAAGTCTACTTTGGCGAGCCATAGGCGGGCCGGCTATCAAAAGCTCAACCACCCCCAGCCGTTAAAAGCTCAAACAACCGCCTCCGTCGCAACTCAACCACCATCGGTCGTGGATCCTATCATCGATGAACCACCACCGGCTTTTGAGCTCATCACAGCTCAACCACCGCCGACCGTCAATCCCATCCAAGTCAACCATTATCTATCGTCAAACCCATCCCATCACCAACCGTCAAACACATCACTCAACAACTGTCGATTAATTGCTAAACCTCATGGCACTGTAGTCAAACCCTCCAACGTTTCCTCCGCCCCTGCCAATCTCCATCTACCGAGCCCACCACCGCCGTCATACCCACCATCACCAAAGTTGTCATGGTCACCCACCAAAGCCACCATCATTTATGATAACAAAGGAAACCGCATATCTCGCCACCACATTTTTCACTGTGAGGTAATTGTCGTGAGTTCAATAGATGGAGATCGGTGGGGTAAAGGGAGAAGAAAGAGACGGCGGTTAGTTGAAATTTGGAGAAAAAGGAAAAATTAAAACTAATAACTAAGGCAGCGTTTGAAATCACTTATAATTTTAGTTTTCTGTTTCTAAAAAAACAAAAATCAAAACCAAAACCAAAACAAGTTTATGTTTTTATTCCTTTTTATTTTGAATTTTTGTGTTTGATTACCCAGTTTTATTTTAAAATTTTTCTTTATGATGGGTGGCGATGGTGGTGGCGGTGGTGGGGTGGCGATGCAGCGGCCGGGTGAACGGGCGGCGACGACGGTGGGTGGAGTAGTCCCAAAATAGACCAAAACTTAAGATACTCCAAATAGTCCAATCAAATGTTGACATGTGGTTGTGCCTTTGGTTTTATTAATTTTGCAATACTGTTCACCTAGATACCCTTTAAATTGTTGAATTTGCATTGGACGTGTGCTTATTTCCGTTTAGATTTTTTTAATGTCAATTCAATTTTGAGTTCAAATGCTTTAAATTGAAAATGCTAATATTTTAAATTTTCAAATTAAAATATCAAGATTTTATTTTGTCAAAAGTTACAAACCTTATAAGATAATTTGTAATTTAGTCTTTGTCGTGTAAAAACCTAAAGACATGAAAATGAGTAGGTCTACTTTGTCTGGATTCTGGATCAAAGCGAAACTATATGGAAATGTGTAGGTTTACTTGTCGTTCATGCTCGCTCTACATGTGTATGATTAAAAGTCACTAATTTGGGATTAGATCACAAAACTTTCTTCTTTCAAATGGATATTCCTTCTTCCCATAATGGTAGTTTATCGTTTAATCTATTCTTGTTTCTTTTATTGTAATGTTGTAAAGTTTTTTGTGGAGTAGGTCACCTTTAAATTCTCAAGAGAAAATGTAAAATTTATTAGGGTAGAGGAACAAACAGTTCAACACACGAATTAATTGTCTTTTCTGAAAGTTGTACATCTACTTTATCTTCTATTTTCTTGATTTACCATCTTGCTTATTCATTAAAGTCCTCATTTTCTTCAAGAAGTAGTCCACCATATCATCATTAAAGCAGATAGCAATTTATTGAGGACACGCCTTCGTTAAGGACGTTGAGTTCTTATTCTTCTTGCTTCGACAAGGTGACACAAGTCTTCTTTTATGTGATCCGAAGAACAAGAAATTTGGCATTGTGGTTCCTCTATATATAAAAAGCCTAGGGATTTTGAATTTTATGCCACTACATAAACTTTAATCGCTACAAATGCTGAGCAATTTGTCACGATTTTGAAAACATTCTCATGCAGATACGATCGATGAGCAAATGTTGAGCAACGCCCAATGCATTTTTATCTTACTACTCTCATGCTACAAATGCTCAGCAGCGTGCAATGCATTAAGCTTTGACGTTATATGTCAAATTTGTTGTGCAATTCAATTCTTATATTTTTCATGCTCACTGCTCGCCTAAACGCCTACACAATGAGTCGGGAATCAACAACTTTTAGGTGTGTCAAAGTCTAATTAGGGGGTCTACAAACCCACCAACCACCTTACTCGTTGCTTAAATGGACCATGAAGCTTTGGCGACTCATTTCCCTCCAAAATCAACCACGTTTCCTCCCATATAAACTCTACACTCCCTCTCTCAGTTTCATCAACCCTGCTCTATACATCCATACAGCATCAATAGTCAGCGAAGACCCACAAATCCCCACCGTCCAAATCTCATCCAACGGTGCCCAAAACACATCACTTACCTCCCTATCCTACTCCAAGCTCCTCTCAGAATGCTGCAAAACGAAAGCCCTTTTACCCGGGTTACAAGTCCATGCCCACATAATCAAATCCGGTTTATTCGTGGATCCGAAACTCCTGAACCACTTGATCAATTTGTATGCCAAATGTCGAGTTTTCGGTTATGCACGCAAGCTGCTCGACGAAATTCCTGAACCAGATTTGGTGGCTTGGTCTGCTTTGGTATCTGGGTATGTTCAGAATGGGCTTGCCGAGGATGCCCTTCTCGCGTTTCGCCAGATGCACTTGTTGGGTGTCAAATGTAACGAGTTTACATTCCCGAGTGTGCTCAAGGCGTGCTCGGTTAAGAAGGAATTGGTTAGCGGGAGGCAGGTGCATGGGATCGTGGTGGTTACCGGGTTTGATTCGGATGTTTTTGTCGCGAATACATTGGTGGTTATGTATGCGAAGTGTGGGGAGTTTTTGGATTCGAGGAGGCTTTTTGACCAGATTCCTGAAAGGAACATTGTTTCTTGGAACGCGTTGTTATCCAGTTACACGCAGAGCGATTATTGTTGGGAAGCAGTGGTTTTGTTTCAAGATATGGTTGGTAGTGGGATTAAACCGGATGAGTTTAGTTTGTCAACTATAGTGAACGCTTGCACGGGTTCAGGCGATATCGACCTGGGGAAGAAGATTCACGGGTATCTCGTAAAGCTTGGGTATGGTTCTGATCCGTTTTCGTCAAATGCACTTGTTGACATGTACGCAAAAGTGGGAGATGCTGAAGATGCGATTACGGTTTTTGAGCATATTCCACAACCCGATATTGTTTCTTGGAATGCTGTCATAGCTGGTTGTGTTCAACATGAAAATCACGAAAGGGCTCTTAAATTGTTGGGATTGATGAAAAGGTCAGGGATATGCCCAAATATGTTCACTTTATCTAGCGCGCTAAAAGCTTGTGCTGGCTTAAGGTTCCAAGAATTGGGTAGACAGTTGCACTGTAGTTTGATAAAGATGGATGTCGAGTTGGATCCGTTCATATGTGTTGGCCTCATTGATATGTATTGCAAATGTGGGTTGGTAGAGGATGCTGGGATGGTTTGCGATTTGATGCCAGAAAAGGACTTAATTGCACTGAATGCTTTGGTCTGTGGACTCTCGCAGAATAGGAAGGATATTGAAGCTCTTAAGCTTTTCACTGAGATGTACAAGGAAGGAAAGGGATTCAACGAGACTACCTTACTTGCAGTCCTCAACTCCACGGCTAGCTTTCAAGCTGTTGACCTCTGTAAACAAGTTCACACACTTTCTGTCAAATATGGATGTCTATCTGACATTTATGTCATAAACAGCCTCATTGATTCCTACGGGAAATGTAGCCAAGTGGAAGACGCAGCAAGAGTTTTTGAAGAATGCCCGACCGGAGACTTGGCAGCTTTTACGTCTCTGACAGCTTGTTATGCTCAATATGGACGAGGTGAAGAAGCTCTGAAGCTTTACCTGAAAATGCAACACATGGAGCTCATGCCAGATTCATTTGTTTTCAGTTCTCTGCTGAATGCTTGTGCAAATCTATCAGCCTATGAACAAGGAAAACAAATACATGCTCATATCCTGAAGTTTGGATTCCTACCAGATGTTTTTGCTGGAAATTCTCTTGTCAATATGTACGCTAAATGTGGAAGTATAGAGGAAGCAAGTTGTGCTTTCTCTGAGGTCCCTGAGAGAGGTATAGTCTCGTGGTCTGCAATGATTGGAGGACTTGCTCAACATGGACATGGACAAAAGGCCCTCCAATTGTTTAATGAGATGCTCGAAGATGGTGTGACACCGAATCACGTAACTCTGGTCAGTGTCCTCTATGCATGTAATCATGCTGGGTTGGTGAGTGAAGCAAAGAGATACTTCAAGACCATGAAGAAGTCATATGGAGTTGAACCAACACAAGAGCATTATGCTTGCATGATCGATCTCCTTGGTCGTGCAGGAAAATTGAATGAGGCGACAGATCTTGTTGATAAGATGCCATTTGAAGCCAATAGCTCAGTGTGGGGTGCACTTCTTGGTGCTGCAAGAATCCATAAGGATGTTGAGCTAGGCCAACGTGCTGCCAATATGTTTTTCACTCTTGAACCAGAGAAATCTGGTACACATGTTCTTCTTGCTAACATCTATGCATCAGTTGGGTTGTGGGAAGACGTTGCTAAAGTAAGGAGGCTGATGAAAGATGGCAAGGTGAAGAAGGAACCCGGAATAAGTTGGATTGAGATGAAGGACATGGTATACACATTTATAGTAGGAGATAGAAGTCATTCTCGAAGTGAAGAAATATATGCAAAGCTTGAGGAGCTGGGTGACCTAATGGCCAAGGCCGGTTATGTTCCTATGCTAGAGATTGACCTCCACAATGTGGGCAAAAGCGAAAAAGAGATTCTTCTCTCCTACCACAGTGAGAAACTTGCAGTGGCTTTTGGATTGATTGCGACTCCACCTGGAGCTCTCATAAGAGTAAAGAAGAATCTCCGAGTCTGCATTGACTGCCATACTTCGTTCAAGTTCATATGCAAAATAGCTTCAAGGGAGATCATTGTACGAGACATCAACCGATTCCATCATTTCAAAGATGGGTCGTGTTCTTGTGGGGATTATTGGTAGGACTCATTGATGGCCAGAACTTCCTCACTAAGTGCTAGGAGAAGGTTTTTTTTTTATAAGAACGAGAATTGCATATATAAAAGCTCATAAGCGAGCATATTACAACCAAAGTTTGTTTATGATCATGACAGGTCATGATAAAGCACAAATAAACATTCAATATAATGCAACATATTGCCAAACCCTTGGATAGAAATACAACCTGTTAAGTCAAAAGAGGGGCGGGTACTAGGCCTCACATGGTATCACACAATCATCAATCCAGTCTTAATGCATATCAATTTTGGCTTGACAAGCAAAAGAAGCAAGGGTTTTAGCCTCTCTAATCGGTGATTAGCAAGCTTTAAACATGCTGAAATGATGAAAGTCTTTAAGTAAAAAACAAAAGTCATAGATCAGAACCACAACCGAGTCGAAGATGTCCTCAGAATCCAACATTTGCGAGATTAAAAAATTAGAATCAGTAAATAAACTAATGTGCAATAGTTGCTTTGTAATAGCCCACTGTGTTGTAATGAGCAATCCTTTCAAAACAGCAGAATAAAGGTCGGATGCTAAGAAAGAGAAAGCAGCAGACTCAAAACGTTATTCTTTTTTTCCCAGCAAATATTTGAAGGCTGGACTTTGTACCCAATTTTTGGTGTATCAAATATAAAGGATGCTTGCAATGTATTGTACATGTGAGTTATTGACCATAAATACTCTTTGCGCATATTTAATTAGTGGTAAGCACCTTCAACCAATGCCTGCGAATTTGCAGAGCATTTTTTATTGTTCGATCAGACGATGGAGCCGTATGAGATCTAAAGCTATACTTAAATTGTTAATGTACAAGATAACATATACAACAAATGCAAACTAAAGGCCTTCTTCTCCTAGTTGTTTCCTCACATCACCAGAGAGTCCTCCGATATTATGGTCAACAGAGAATATTTCCCTTTGACTCTGATCCGGCCACCCTCTATACATAGCTTTGCACCAGTGACCACCCAATATCCTGGAGGATCCTCCGGGCCTCTCACCATTTCCTTTGTATCCACGAAGTGCAACATCTTTGGCGCTCTTGTTGGCAGGGGTGGGCCTCCAGGGTAAACCGCCGAGTTCAAATCCACCTTAGGTGGTGGCTTTTCGATTTGATTCAGATTTGTACTAAATGGTGCGCTATCAACATAGACATTAGTCCTGACTTTCGAGATGACAAAGTTGATCCATCCCACTCTGATCTACGAATCTTTGCAGATGCCACCATCGAGAACCCAAGCCTCAGGAAGAGGACTTTTTTCATGCCAATAACCCTGACCTCAAACCAGGCCTTTGTGACTATGGAAGCAGAATCATCAATCCGTGCTCCCTTATACTCAACTGGAGCAGTGCACACGTGCGAGAATATGCTCCATTTTACAGGCTCAAAGTAGCCTCTTTCTTGAGGCTCGTCATTTGGCTCATAACTAAGATCATCCGATAGTTGAATGATTTCAGGAAGAGTCGAGAGGTGCTGCAGATGGATAGCCAGGTGGTCACTCTTCTTTCCCTCTAAGAATAAGCGCATCCCAGTGACAGGCCTGTTTCCAGAATCCACCTGTAAATGTGCTCAGCTTAGAAAATTAAAAGAACTACAAATTCAGAAGGAACGGAAAGGCGGCAACTGTCAAAGACAGTATACTGATAATTAATGTGATTTCACTCCCTTTCGCTTTCATTGGAGGGTTTGTAGACTTGGATATGTCAGGTACCAAGCTCAGTTTGGTCACACATTTATGATGTGCTAATAATAACTGGGCCTCTCAGAACTACACACAAGAATTTACCTTCACAGTGTTCACATAAAGCCTTGGACCCATAAAAGTGAACTGCAACGATGGAGAAGCCTGTTTCCTGCGCCACGTAGCAAGTGGAAGGTCACCATATGCCGGTGCCCACTGGCGAGGGACTTGAAATTCTAAAAATTGCTGGAGTTCCTCGATGGGTGGTTTATCTGCATAAATAATTCACTATCAGAGATGACAATCTGTAGTACCAACACAAGGCTAGCACTGGGCCAGCAAGACAAATCGACCGATGATTCTTTGTACCGTGTCAAGAACATACAAGACAGGCATTCCAAGTATACTCTCACGAAGAGGCAATCACAGTGAGGCAAAACAGTACTCACAGACCAAGCTTTTTAGATAACAATCTAATCATATGTCAGTGAGATTCGGAACGAGTGGATAAATTTGTTCCAAATTTGATATTGACTTAACAGCATGGGTCCAATTTCTCAGGAGTCGACATCTGCCATTTTTTTTTTTTTTTGAAAAATCAATATTTAGAGCAGAATACATGATGCAATCATGAAAATATTCCACCAATTGGTTCAATGAGTTAGAGCATTCTCTTGCTTTGTCTATCAAGGTCACAACAGTTGACGCCAGTACAGTACTCGTATCACTATATAATATAGATAAGCATTTGGTTGACTAAATCCTTGCTAAAAGATAGTTTGGCATACAATGCTAGGTGCTTGTTCTGGCATATTAATCCAGATACCAAGGGCAAACTGCAGCTGATTGATGCCAGTTATCTTGCTCTTGTGTAAAGTATTTGCCAACTAAAACAATACCTGAACAAAACGAAGTTTAAGAAATAGCATGCTCACATCGGAGGTATAGATTAATGGCATGGCTTAAGAACCCACTACCACGGACACCACTCAACAGTGAAACGATAGGCACAAAAGACATTGATATCACATTGGGAGATTGTGATACAGTTGATAGCCACTGGTAATGACTTTGATCATAATCAACACCTCCACGCCGGATATGAATACTTATTAGATCCTGCACCAAACAATGGTTTAAGTAGATTATGCTTAGTCTTCCAAAACAGGATGCCTGAAAGTTGATGAGTGCGACAACCAACTTTTGAAGCTTACATCATTCTTGGAGTGAGAAACGATAGATGGCCTTAATGAGCTTGCAAATGGCAAATTGAGATCCCAGGCCACCGATCGTTCATCCTGGGACAAGGATAGAAAGTATAATTAGATCGAGATCATCTCACTAGTTATACTGTTTTCATTTGCATGCAAAATTCCAGATTTGATGATCAAGTAAAAGTGGGTCCATAAGCAACTTTGCATCTTCGTACCACCCGTTGATCAATGTTACGGACCTCTTGCAATAAGGTTTCAAGTATTCTCGTAGACTGTGTGGATGAGTCTTCCAATTTCACCTGATTCGATAATGTTGCCTAACTTGTTATTGAGGCTATCTGTCCCCAAATGATAGCCTCACAAGTCCCTTCCCCACCATCCACACCCCCCCCCCCCCCCCCCAACACCCCAAAAATCCCATCATTCTCCTCAAATCCTCGCGTGCGAGCAAGCACAAGGAATATAAAGCAGGTGAGGAGAGAAGAATGACCATAACCAAAACGTTTGAAGGTTTGTTGGTTGAATCTCACCCCCGCAACTGACAAATACCTAAAGAAGCTAGAAACTCAGATGCCCTAAAGAAATCTTAACTTCTGTCAATAGATAAGGTCCACTGCCCTAGAGCATCGCGTTTATACGTCGTCTTTCCTTTCAGCTTTACAGAAAGCTAAATATTTAACAATTTCACTAGCTAGTATACGATTTACTCCATTTCAGTTAGTATAGCTTTGTCGAGAAGAGGAGGGAGGGGGTAAGAATTTACGAAATTGGGCCAAGGGCTGGCTCTAAAACATATCTACTGTTAGGCTTGCATATTCGGAACTTAATACCACCGCACTGTCATAATATTAATAGGAGAGCATAGGAAGTAAACAGGCCAATATGTGAATGAGGGACTTAAGATTATGATTCGAAATTCTGTGTACCTTCAGCTTTCCAGATGATTTATTAGAGTCGGGCACGACGTTTCTGTTCACATCTTCAGATAACTGTCCATCAGCTAATTGCTTCAGCAATTTCTGCACTTCAGCTGGCTGATAATTTGAATTTTGTAGCTGCTTAAGGTGAATTACATCTTTACCTCCCATCTTTACCCCAACAACGATATGAGTACCATATTTATCAATAAACCTGGAAAATCATATTATTAAGTTCTAAATCAACCGAAAGTCTGACATCAAGCACAACTTACACCTTAATGCAAGTCGTCAGTAAATGAGACTCTTAAAGTAACATTTCACACCATAGTAGGTGTAGAAAGACCTTGCATTATGGAATTTCCAGTCAGCTATATCTCACGAAACCCGACTTGACTCTATCACTAATGGGCCAAATAGTGCGTATAGAATCGGTAAAAGAAAGTAACAATAATTCAAAGAGTGCTTGTTATTTCAGCCAGCAAGCAGAATATCAGTACAATAGTCACTAGCTTGTTATGGATGGTAGCCAACTGGGAACATGCTCATTGGACATGAAACAGGTGAAAGATGCATAGGAACCTCATGTAAAGAAACATGCATATTGGTGCATGTCTAATACTCACTATAAAAACATTACACATCAATTGCAAACATAATTTTTGATATTCCAGTGGTGCATAAACAAGCTATTGGTAGAGCATAAAGGATATTAAATATTTAGCTTCAGGCTAGAGATCTTACTCAGCAAGAGCTGCAGGATCCCACGACGAAGGTACTTCATGCTTCACATGCTCGGATAGTGTTATTTGGGATCTTGCCAACACAATATTGTACAACGTAATAGACCAACCATCAAAAGCGAGACTTTTTGTAGCGGTTGCATCTTTTTGCCAGCATCCTTTGAAACCAAACATGGCATTGAATACACCAGAAGGAATTTTACCAGATAAAGCTAATTCCTGATTGAAATGCTCTGACATCTGCATATAATGAAATGATAAAGAACATCACCTAATTATATGCTCACTGTCATGCTAACCATCACAAAATTTACAGCACAGACCTTAGCACATTTGTCACTTTACATTACGAGATCTTTGTCACTTTATATAATGAGATCTTTGTACCTGAGTACGCACTACCCATCCTATTCATCATTGACAGCATTACATTCCTACTATATATGCGTAGCATATCCAATAAAGTATACCTTATCAAACAGATGCGGACGGTGCATGTGCAATAAGGGGAAAAGTCAAGAAAATCATCTAGCACGGACAATCAGAGAAACAAGCATTTGCAAGAAGAAGCACACCCGTAAGCAGTTATAATTTTGGTTTGCCATGCAGCTAAATGATATCCCCTTGAAGGAGAAGGGCATACCACCTGTGAGTTCACATGAGTTGTCAAGGACCCTCCACTTGCAATGAACTGAACTGATATAGACATATCCACAGGTTCGGCATACTCATAATACCGGCGGCAAGGATCAGAGCCTTTTTGTTTAAGGTCAAACGGCCGAAAGGACGTCATTTCTCATTGAGCAAAACGAAGCATGGCTGGAAAACTATATTCATAGTTTTCAGTATAGACAAGGTCGTTTCCATTCGAAAATACTGAAATGTAACTAAAACAGTAGAATATCCCTCCATATAAGCAAATAGAGGGGGTGGCCCAATTACGAGGCTCCTACCACTCTAGATTCAGGAAAGAGTTAGATTAGACTATCAATAACTTATCAGAAGTACGTTATTTTGACATGGATACTTCTCACGTCATTTTATCAAATGACTTTCGCATCTATAGTGCATATAGCATTTTGAGGTTGTCGTACTGTACCGCTATACTCGCTAATTAATATCACATAAAACGGGATAGTAAATTGAAGCCCTTAATAGTGAAATATAGTCCACCATATTGATAGCTTACCCTTTCAAGTGCACCTCTACTCCACGTATTAAATTAATCAATGAGGCACCTTATCTTCTTTTGATTAAGTATCACACATTGTGTTTCTAAAGGTCTGCATACATTTAGCAGGCCTTGGTCAGAGATTACAACACTTGGCCATTTGTTTAGCTAGTGAAAATCACTCTAACAAACAAATATGCAAGGTTTTCGTTCCATTGTGCTTTCTACATTGGACTTTTTGTGAATTCTCGGTATGGACTTAGTACATTAAGTGTTGACTTCACTTTTTTTACCTAGCTCGACTTGTCAAACAATACCTATATGATCTATGATTGTTAGCTAAGTTTAATGCAATGTTTTAGATGTGCTAAAATCTATCCTAGGAATTCTCAAAATGTCAAACGGAAAAATCTGATGGAGTGGACGTGAATATCAAAACTTCAAGCAAAATAAGGAAAAAATCCAGGCTAGTTACAAGTGCCAGTTGTAAAAAGTAGTATTAAACAGTCCCAGTACTGATTTCTCCCATGCTGTATCCTCTAGGCATGTCATAGACCATGTTCAACTAACTCAAATCCCCAAATGCAAACCATACCACATGCCAATTACCACTTCAACATCTAACACCCAACCGTCACAGCAGTTAATTCGACCACAGAGAAGCATTCAGCTCAAATTAAAACACCATTCCAATTGGCAAAAAGCCCAACTAATTCATCCTAATTAGAGAATGACCACTGCTCATTTTCACGTAAACTAATCAAGAAAAGTAAAGAAAATCACTTCAAGATAGTATCTTTGAATTCCCCTCGGTTTCTCAGCAACCAAGCACACCTTGAGACCAAAATACCCGCTTCGAATTACCTGGTTAAACGACAGCACATCGGAGTGAAACCTGGTCCGCTCGCCTTTATCGCACTTGATCGACGCCGAAGCATTAGCGACGATTATCCCGCCTGGGAAGACCAGGTCCTTGGTCTGGGCCTGATCCAGTTCGATCAGCGCCGAACCGGACGGGCCCGGCCTGCAGGCCGATAACCTGATATCGGACGAGAGATCGTACCCGAAACCGATCACGGACACCGCTTTTTCCGCCGCGGATTGCGGGTCCAACCGGTTAGCATTAGACGCCATCAAATCTTCAGTCTTTGTCAAGCTTTGGGGGGGTTTTCTCGGAGTTTCTTCAAGTGGGTGCTCGAGTGTTTAAGAGTTTTAGCTGAGGATTTGGTCTGAGGATTCACACGCAGTGCGTGTGTGTGATGTTTGACTTGTGATTTCGGAGGTGGCATGAGCTGTTTGACGCAATGTGAATGGAGGTGGTGCACTTAAGGCGGCCGGCGGCTGTCTGGAATGATGCCACGTGGCAACTTGTTGTAAATAGTTGAACTATGAAGTTGTAGTTAACTTTCCTTCTACCCCTTTTTTCTACGTCTCCTTTTCTCAACGAGGACTCAAGTTTTTAATCCAAATTTTAATCTTTTATGACTTGCAATTTTGTCAACAGTGAAACATAATTTATATTCTCAATCCAAATATGAACTTTTTTGCTCTCATTTGGCTATGAGAAGCGAAGATGTGTTATTTACAAGTAACACTCATAATCATTAAAGCGTGCTAGATTAGATTTGCTGCGATAAAATTGACCATAATCATGATATAGTATTATTCATATTCCTTTCAATTTTAATCTTCTTTTTTTTTTTGGTAGTATAATGGATCGAGAAGCGTCATTTCTTTCACTTCTGCATTCGTTAAGGAAAACTGGATATAAGGAGAAAATAAGGTATGTTATCGAGCATTGAAGACTCGTTTTGCACGTAAAAATAACCGCTATGATGACTATCTTTGTCGTAGTGACATGGCAGCCAGTGACACAGAAAAAAAAAACGTAGCAAGAAATTGTTAAAAGTAAAGTTGATTGACTAAGGATGATTAGTTTATCGTAATTTATAGGTAAAAACCCCGTTAAGAATTTAGAAAGTGCTCATCAACTACACTTGTATTTTTTTTAATCAAAAATCATAGAAAATTATATCCGGAAACGCAGCCAAGGCGGAACATCTGCCGGGTGACGTGTGTGTTGGTTGTGTATTATCGAAGCCTTTTACGTAAAGTCAAGATCAATCAAATAAATTAACAAAATAAACTCCCAAGGGAGATTGATATTTACATTTTGTGTATTAATTTTACTCAGTGACGGTGTACCAGAAAAGAAGCAGTTCATGAGAAATTTCCATCCTAGCCAATAGTCCACGTGTTGTGCTTGGTCCTTCAGACTTTGACTATAATAAATAAATTTGGTGTCTTGTTGTCAACTTAGAAAAGTACATTTGAACGGCACAAAGAATCCGGAGGAAAAAAAAAACTAGTTTTGGGGCTCTATATGGAATTCAAGCCTTTTAATCGCTACATAAATCGTAGATAAATTTTTGATCTTCATAACAGACTTGCGTGCAGTAAAATATAGGCCGCTTATGAACTCCTACGGGGGCATCTCAGTGACTTTACGATGGTCAAATTTGTATTAAGTCGATTTGAAACAGATAGATCGTTCTTTGGTAGATAAAATAAATTTCAAAGCCAAAAAAAAATTGTTCAAATTATTATAAATCATAAATTATGATTTACAGGATTTAATCGATTTTAGAGAATCTGATTTGAATTAGATAATTACTAGATTACCCTCGATGTTTTACCAGAAGACATTTATAACTGTTAGCACTGCTTTATCCAAATACCTTAGCGACTTTCTGTTGATTTTCAAAGCAACTTTTGCAAACATCAGTAGTTTTGTTAAAACAAATTTTAATTTGGGGTGTGTTTGAAACCCATTTCAGTTTTAAGTTTTTATTTTCAAAAAATTCAAAATCAAGACCTATTTGAGTTTTCTTTTTTTACAACACTTATGAGTTGTTTGATAGTAATTTTGAATTAATTAGTTTTTACTTTTCTTTTTTTTTCCTCTTCTCCTTTTTCGTTCAATTTTTCATACTTGAAAGCTTCTTCTAAACTTCTATATTCAACAACCAGAAGCGCCTCCACCACGACCAACACGGTCATATGCCACCGTCCAACCACTGATATGGTAGTAACACACTAGCTTTTGAATTAAGGCTTCATTGGGTTTGATTTGGTAAATGGGTTTGATTGGCTTGGAATTTAAATGCGCTGATCGAAGATACTTTGGCTAATCAGTGGAAGAAATCATGTGGTCGTGTTTGTTGCAAGGATAGTAATGGTAGATTTGAATTTAAAGTATATAGGTGATGATGTGGTGGTGACCGATATTAGAAATTTCAAAAATATATCATTTTGGGGCTCGATTTGAAATTCCAAAATTAAAGCTTTTTAATCGCTACATAAATCATATATAAATTTTCAATCTTCATAACAGACTTGTGTGCAGTAAAATATAGGCTGATTAGGAGCTCCTATGAGGGCATTTTAGTAACTCTATGATGATCAAATTTGTATTAAGTTGATTTGAAATAGATATCTTTGGTTGATAATACAAAATAACTTCAGAAGAAAAAAAGTTGTTTAAATTATTATGAATCATAAAGAGGCCGTTTGGGATTAATTCTCAAAAGCATATTTTTTTAAAGGTGTTTGGATAAAAAGAGATTAAGTAGGTTTAGTATGATAAAATTATTATATAGTGTATCCAAATTGAAAGGAAGTATTTAATGTCTGCTTATACGTGATGATATTTATAGGTTTCCGATAGGTAGAGGGAGGGAGTGACTAGACACATCAAGCTTCAAGCTTCTACTGACTGCTCTCAACCAAGCGTCCATCAACTAAGGAAGAAAACCCATTTAACTTTTCTCTCTAGAAGACCCAACTGCCGCCCTTTCTTCCTTCAGCTTCCATGGTTGTGAGGATGGAAGGGGAGGCCCTCAAACCGATACTCCTTCTTCTCTTGTTTCTTTTTTTTGCGTATTTTGCTCATCCTTCCTCGGCAACTCTCATATGCCGTCATTCGCCACTATCCTCTTCCACCCTCACCCATAAATCGGAAGTTAACCATAAACTTACTCCCTCCCACTCGTTGCCTTCAGATCTGAATTTTTTTTTTTTCAGATCCGTCGTGGTCACCAGACCTTCGGTCCGATTGGTTTGGGTTGACATCTCTGACGCGGGTCCGAAATGGCTGGGTTGTGGCGTGAAGATGGCGGATCAAGTACAGATGGAGGATACCAACTCCCTTCGAGAAATCTAAATTGTCACTTCATGCAGGCCTTGGAATTTATGTCTCGCTACAGCTTTTTCACCCTGTTACCATTTAATATGGATTTTGTAAATCTAACAATGGTAATATTTATCATTTTCGAATTCTGTCAAGGCCATGTTGGCCAGTTTAAGTTCCAGGGTCAAGCTTCAACTTATGTTCTTTTAGTTGTACTTTTTGGACTCTTTTTTCATAGCCAAACATTGTTTGTGCTCTTTTAGGTTGTACTTTTGTATTTTAGTTAATGAAGTTTCTTTCCGACCAAATATATATGTGTGTGTAATAATATTTTGATAATTCTCCTGGTCAAACTTGATTATATAAAACTGATTAAATTAGAATTCAAGAAAACGAGAATTCTGAATTTAATTAGTTTTGAGCACATTGGAACAGATTTAATCAGTTTATTTTTTATTTTTACCAAACACTTCAAACATAATTTAATTTGAATTTAATCAAGTTTGATCATTCTAGAGTCAATCCTAAATACCCTCAAAGTGTGATTTACGGATTTAATCGCTTTCAGAGAATCTGATTTGAACAAGATATTTACTAAATTACCCTTGATATTTTACCAAAAGACATCTATAGCTTTTAGCACTGCTGTACCCAAATACCTTAGTGACGTTGCAACTTTTGCCAACATGAGTAGTTTTGTCAAAACAAAATTTAGTATAGGGTGTGTTTGAAATCCATTTAAGTTTTAAATTTTTATTTTTAAAATCAAAATTAAAACCTTGTTGAATCTTTTTCCTCTCTATTTTTCCTATTTTTCCTCTCTTCTCTTTTTTTTTCAATTTTCAATTGTTGAAAGTTTCTTCTGAGCTTCTATGTTTAACAACAAGAAGCGCTTCCATCACTACTAACACATCTCCTCTGCCACCGTCCAACCACTGCTGTGGTAGTAACACATTAGCTTGCAAATTAGGGCTTCATTGGGTTTGATTGGGTATAATTTGGTGAACCGGTTTGATTGGCTTGGAATTTACCTGCGCAGATCAAAGATACTTGGACCAATCTGTGGTGGTTGATAGCGTTTGTAGTTTAATGTTTGGGGGTATTGGTCAGTGGTGTTGGTGGTGGTAGTGATCAATGGTGTGGTGGTTTGGTATTTTTGGGTGATAGGTGTTAGTGATGAAGATTGAACAGTCTAACAAAAATTGAAATGTAGATCTCAAAAAAAATAATTAAAACTAAAAACTGGAGTTTTCAAAAACAGCTACTTTTTGAAAACTGATTTATAAATTTGGAGGGGAAAAAAATTAGAACTGTCTATCAAAAGCCGATATATTTTTCAAATCTTAAAACTGAAAATAAAAATTGTTTCAAATGCTACATTAGCATTTCAAATGGGGGGTAATCAATCTTAGCTTGTACACTGTGTTTATGAAGCCGCAGCTCTAAAGTTGCTTATGCATAGTATATCAGCTTCATTGTGTGTGTTCCATTTCTGAAAAATTTTCAAATTTCGGGTTGTTGAAAATGTAGAAACTGGGAACCGATATTTCACCTGTGTATAGACACTTTCAAATGAACTGAGAAAGAATTTCCTAGGAATTACTATTTTGTGTCTATTGTTGGTTCAACATTTGAGAAATAATGGCAAAACATTATTAATGCCTTTACGGGCTTTTCTCTAAATATTGCTTCCCATTCATGTTTTTGTAAAACTGAACAACTTTCAGATCTCATAAGAATTAAGAATCCTTTTCCATTTTCTGGGATTGCCTTCTTGAAGAATTTCAAGAGATTTAAAAGATTTGGGGGCAAGGCAATCACGGCCCACCTTTGTCCCAAGAAGATTCCGTCCCCTGTGTTGTTTTGTTAATTTTGGTGGAGTAGGTTAGTAGCTTAATTTGATGTATTTCTTGCAGTCTGTTGGGAAAATTTAGCAGGATGTGGGGGGGGGGGGGGGGGGGGTGGGGGATATGCGATGATGATTAAACTCTTTAGTTCATATTGAGTGCATGTACTTCAAAATTAAATTAATAAACAAATTTGGGCCAGTTTTATAAAGTGGAGAAAATAAACGCGTTTGGCATGCACTTTTTTTTTTCTTCAGTTTTAAAAATCAATTTTTAAAATATGGCTTTTTTGAAAATTCCAAAAAGAAATTTTCGGTTTTGATTTTTATTTTGAAACCACTACCCTCCTACCGCTGGCGACCGATAGCCTCCTCCGTCGACAACCGACAGCCATCGCCGGCGGTCGACCACCACAAACCACCACCAAAGAAAAAATAAAAATTGGGTAATCAAAGGTCCATTTATTTTTATAATTTTTTTTAACTAGTTTTGATTTTATTTTTTGGGAACCAGAAAATCAAGACTAAAAGTGTTACCAAACGCTACTTTAGTTGCAAATATTGTCGGCCCATAACCATAGATTTGACATATTCAAGCTGGTAGATGAGCATAACTGAACTTAGATACAACTTCTTGAGTGTGGACAAGGTATAATATAGAGCTCGTCTAACCCGTTTAAGTTGCACCTTATCATGAATTTTGTGGAGTTTGGAACGAATAATTTAGCTGTCGGTAATGACGAGGCCACACTTTAAGAGAAATCATGGAATTGATTGCATTTCCTTTTAAATTTTCAAATTTTGTTGTTTGAAAAATATTTGACTGGATTTGTTTTTATAGTGTGAAATTCGATAAACAAATTATCAACTTTCATGGAATTTGGATTTACTTTAATTAAAAATAATTATTTACCTATCTTATTATTTTGCTGAATCTCTTCAACAATGAACTCACTAACACTGTCTTTATTATTGCTACCGCCGCACTACTTTTGTTATCACCATCGACACCACTATTGCCACTATCACTAATACACCACTACTATTGCCATCACGGTCGTCGCCGCCACTAGCACCACATATCGCTGCCACCACCATCGCACTGCCACTACTGCTGCCATCACCACCACCATCACTACTGCAATCATTACCACCACCAATGCCTCCATTATCACCGCCATTGCCACCACCACTAATGTTGCCGCCATCACTACTGTCACTACTATCACCGCCACCACTACTGTTACCGGCATCACTATAGGCATCACTTGACCGCCACCAGTTACACTTAAATACCACTACAACCACAATCACTTGACTACCCCACCACTTCCATCGTCAATGCTGCTACCCTCATGTGGTGCAGCCACTACCATGTGGTGGCACTAGCACACTTGAAACCAGTTACTGTAGTTCATTTTTCATCGTAAGTCAATGATATAATTGTCTAAAAATTTATCATCTTTCTATTTTCTTTGTTCTCTAATTACAAAATAAGAATTCTGCAATTTGAATTTTCTCATGTTCCAAACAAAAAAAATTGTGAATTGAATTCTAAATCCAATTCCGAACTTAAAATTTAAATCTTAAAAGAATTAATTCTAAACAAACCGTAATTATGGAGGAACTACCCACCTTATGTTTTGATTTTTCTTTTCTTTTTTTTTCTCCATCATGCACTTACTTCAACACATTTAAAGAAACACATGGAGAACGTGTCACTCTATGAAGATTTGTCCACCTTAATTTTAAAAAACCTTTTCAATCCTAGTAGAAATTTGAGCTTCTATTCAAACCAAGCCCATTTGCTGGATATTTGTGAAAATAGTGGGCAATAGATTCGGCCCATATGCGTACCTTTTTTTTCCAATTTTTTTAAATGGTAAAAGGTAATATTGAATTCAACTTATTACCACTCACAAAGAAACAATAATTGGTAAATAATACAAAATATTCTATCTCATCATCATTTTAATCTTTTCTATATATATATATGTCTTCTCAAGCATTATTTTACATGTTTGGGTACATATAAAAATTGAGCCATTAACTATAAGTTGTATATTCTAAATTGAATGGATACATCACAACGTATGATCATTAACACCTTTAAGCTCAGACAATCTCAACACCGTCTCTAGAGCAAGTACTGTATAGACCAAATCATTGGACCCGGTCATTTAGAATAGGCAGACTAAAAATAGCTAATGAGATAAAAAAAATTAAGAAAAAAGATGCTAATTATTTTAATATAAATTTAGGGGTGTTACATGATCAGGTCTATTAATCTCGATAAATGCATACTTTTACTCCTCACATGTTAAAACTTAGAATCACATACTGATGAACGCCTCCAGACCATATGATCAAACGTTTGCAGCTCCTTTATTGAATATATAAGCTGTCAGTGTTTACATCCTTAGATACTAACAAGGAGTTGGTTCAACTGATCTCAGAATTTCAATCCAGTCACGCCACCTAAGTTCGAATTCTTTGCATGTCGCTTCTTGTCGAGGGCAATGTCCTCGCACTGTACCTGCTCCATACCGAGTTTTTCGAATATTTGGCCCGATATAAGTTCAAAAATTGAAAGTTCAAATGCATGCGATAGTTTTATAAATTTTTTGAACGCATTACTTTCTGTCGGTTGAATTAAAACCTTACGGTCCTTTACATCCTTAGGTGTGACATGGCTTTGCTTCTTTGATGACAAGAAGAAGCAATTGATGAAAAGCAAGCAAGTAGACGATTTTAATTCAAAAGAATAGACATTTGCAACAGAGTGCAGGACACGTTTATGCGGGACCACTTCTAAATTTGTTTCATGTAATGTTCACATTTGAGGAATCGCTTTCAAACAACATTGTCAACCACATGATCATAATGTCTGAAACCTGAATTACTCGTTTATGACATGTGTAATAGTACTTGGACTTCTCCGTCCCACTCCCTCGCCAAACCAAAAAAATAATACTTCTTAAAAAAAGGTCAAAAAAACATTTGATGGTCCCGCAACAGTCGGGACCGCCGTCTAAAATCGTTAGATATATAATATAATAATTATCTATTTATTTTAACATCTCTTCCTATTATATTAGCCTTCAGATTTAATGGTCTTAGGTGGTTTAAATTTTATTTTAGAAAAACATGAAATCAAAATACTATTCACTAACTCTTTGCAATCATACTCTTCAAATTCACCCTTTTTCTTTACTTAAAAATGTGTGAAAAATCGAGAAAAACACGTTGATTTTTTATATATATATATTTTTCAATATGCTATCTAATTACAAATATGTAAGTTAAAGAAAGTAAGCAATTAATTAAACAAAAAGCCGAAAAACATAGAAAATTGTAATGAAACGGTCACTTTGGCTATCCCTATGTACCACCTCGTGATGTAGCAAAATCTTTCTTCAACGAAGGAACACATGTACTCTATCCATATAACAAACCCTACTTTTTCCCACATTTACATTCTGCTTCATCAATAAATATTAAAATAATATCATTAAAGAGCGTTACTTAAAGCTTTTTACAACAAAAACGTAACATAAATAATTGGAGTTAAAATTCAGATAAAAATCTCAAGTATAAGCATCAATCAGAATCTTCCATTCTCAAAGATGCTTTTGGCAAATGTAAGAACTATTGAGTAATATGTAATAAATGATCTCGATCATAAAAAATGATTTGATATACAGAATAATAATTCCCTGTTTACCTCAATTCTATTTGTGTCGTATGGTAACGCAAAACCTCTTTGCCTCACTTAAGCCCCGTCCGTATCGTACCAGCCCTCCTTCATAAAACAACTCTCTGCCTCACTTAATCTCTAATCATATCAACACTCCTTAAAAGATATTCCCTTTGTCCTAAAAAAAAGTTATGATATTTTTTTCTTGGGCTGTTCTATAAGAAGTTCACTTTTACTATTTTTTTTTATTTTATTTATGCCTTTACATTTAATCATTTATCGACTTATTTTTTTTCTTCCTCACTAGTCTCTATCTATCTCTTAGTATAAAGTAAAAAATTTATAACATATAACTCGTATTTTAAATAAATATATAAATTAAATCTGATCAAATAATTGAAAACGATGTTCTAAGTCCAAATGGTCAGAAGAAACACCGGTAGAACCAGAATATGTAGGGAGGAATTAGGTCCATGCAACAAGAGAGACGGTCAGAATCAAAAGGAAAAGGAGATGCGAGTGAGTGAGTGAGTGAGTGAGTTTTGTCCATACCACCAGCTACTGAGTTTTACCGAGTTAGCGTGTGAAGGGGCGGGCCTTACTGACTACTGATTGACAAGTGTGACATCACCACCTGCTGCCCACTGGCTGCTGGAGAGTCAGCCTTCTGCACTACTGCAACACGCTAAAGGACACGTGCCGGTCAACATTTCTCGTGTCCCCCTTTAATCATTTGTGCTCTGGGTCCACAGACAACCGCCCCCAGCTGGTCCATTGTTGATTAAAAAAAACAAATCATATTCAAAAACATGTTCACACTTCCTTTCTTGGGAAATAAAAGATATTTTTCTTTTCTCCTATTACTTTATAGTAGTTTGTAAATATCAAAAATAGAATGCAAATCCAAAATACTCACCATGATATAAATTAAAAGAATTTACTCAGAAAATTAATGTGATAGTTTGTAAATCAACCATCCTATCTCCCAGGATAATCAAATCCTAGATAAGTTAGATGCATCAACCAGAGATAATAGACATCAACTCGATCGCCAAGTCCAAGTGCGTCGAGCACCTATTGTATAACGAGCAAATCTAGCGGTTTGTCGAGCCGACTTTAGAGTCTGTTTAGAAAGAAGACTAAGTTTCTAGCACTCAGAAGAGTGCGCTGAAAACCACAAGTTCAAACAAGCCTGGAGTCACACTTGCTTAACCATTCTTCACACTCATCGGCTGATTCAATAATGTTGGGCTAAATAGTAAAATATTCATAGTCACAACAATATTCAACAAAGGGAGAAACCTACAAAACACAAAGCAGTGTAAAGTATATGTAATAATTTTGTCGTTAACTCATCAATAAATATATAACTGAAAATCACCCTAGAGTCCCATTTTTTCTCGAAACTAACACACACACACACACGCTAAATTGTTGCTACAATTTAAGAAAAGAATATATTAGTTTTGAAATTACAGCGACATTTGTGAAGAATACTAAAAATTTATTTTTCTTTCAACTGTTTGTTCACCGGATCTAAACATATATAGTTGACATTAAAAAAAAAAACATATGACTTTAGACACTATTTTAGTGAAAAAAATGTATGTCTAGCGGCAGCTAAAGCTACGGAGGCAGGAGAGCAAGATTCACAAAGATTGTGAGAGACAAGATTTGCCAATATTAAACCAAAAAAAGATTTGCCAATAATGCACCCTTTTTAATTAAAAAAATGGTTCAGAAAAATATACCTTTTTAAATCAATTTGTTGCAGTGATCGGATATGGCTGCAGCCGAGATAACGTAGGTATCTCGAAATTCCAACAAACAAAAGGACCTACACATGTACTGGGTCCCCGTCCATGGGAACCGCCGGCCGCGGAATATTTTCAGCGGGAAAAGTGGAAATTTTCTGCAGCCAAAATATTAGCAGTTCTAGTGGCTTCGAAAAAGATAAGGGGGAAGAAAAGATTATTAAAAGCACAGCTGTTGTACCAAGTGGCATTTATTATCATTCTTTATTGCAGGGGTTAGTGATATAAGAGTGGGAGACCAACACTTAAAGAAATTAATAACCTGAGATTAAGATCTAGTGCAATTAACACAACTCCAAATAGCTGTTATTTTACTTTTTCAAGTAAAAAAAAAACGTTGACCTTGCTGTTATTCTCAATTGATAATGATTTTACAATTTATTAATAGCAAGAACCGAAGAGTCCTTCATGTTCATGACTCGTACTCCTTTACAAACCTGAATGCAAGTGGTCAAGAGATGTGCTCAATTTGTGTCTTGCTTATGAAATTATACTGTGCCTAAAATGTTTAAGTTTCGTCCGTGCTTATCTCAAGAGACTATTTAAGCTTTACATTCCCCCACAAAGTAAAGTTTCTTTCCTTATTACAATAAGTTCCAGAATACAATAACCTTCTTACCGCAAATGGATTGTTGACAAGGATCACATGATCTTAAACGGTTAAATATGATATTCTAGAATCGTTAAATTTGAAAGAAAGAACATGATAAAACGAGAGGTTTATAAAAGTAAAAAATTATTTCATTTTATCAAACAATCTTAAATAATCGAAAACATGAGTGACGACCGCTCAATATATTTTACCTTCTTTTAATTTAAAACTTTTGAGTTTTATTTAGCAAGTGTGACCAAGTAAACGAGTCGGGAGCACCACGCGGTATGCAGCAGCGCAGTTAAATTTGGTGGGGGCGAAAGCGATACCACTTGGCTGTCACCGAAATCCAGCTTGGTGGTATTTTCGCAGACCTTGGGCGGGAATGCCGGCGGGTGGTTTTCTCGTTACCGGTTTTGTCCAAACACGGTACAAGAGAAAAAATCAAGTACGTGTCGAGCTCGCGTTGGTCGGTACTTTGATCGAGAAGTCGCTCCAAACGAGCGGTTCAACGAACTTGCTGCACCACCCAATTGAATCGCCGCCTCACTCTCTCTCTCTCTCTCTCTCTCTCTCTCTCTCTCTCACACAAAATAGAATCAATCAATCAGTTATCAAATGGATCCAAATCACGCGGCGAGATGGCGGAACGTGGCAGCATTTACCGACAGCCTCTGTTCAATTGGCTGTGAACCTTCTTACGATATGTACCTGCCCCGCCTTGATACGGCTACGTTGTAAACCTCTGCTTATGTGATTTAACGCACTTCTTGTTTTCCAATAAAAATAGTAGAAACTTATAAGGAAAAGAGACCAGAGATGGTTACAATCGAAATCAAACATGAAAGCGAAAAGATATCAACATAACTGATGATATTTGCGATCAGTGAGCTACCACATTATTGCACTCGCGTCGGTAACCGCCAACCAAGCAATCAGTGGAAGCTATAGAGCTCTGTTTACTTTGAGTCGACCAAAAAAAAAGAACAGTTACTTAATATGAAAACTGGAAACAGAAATAACAAATGACATTTGCATGTGCTGAATAGCCATACTAATTCACCGGCACTACTAGTTGCCAACAAAACAATCGGCGTAAGCCTTGAGGTCTGTCCCGCTTCAACTTGATAAAAAAATGAGCATTTGCTTTTATTCATCAAACCGCTATTTGAAGTATTACAGTGATTCGTAATTTTTTGAAAAAGTTACTTAGATCCATTTGAGTCCGCCTATTGTATCATTGCGAAATTGATGTCTTTTTATTTTGTGTAACTCCGAAATTGTTATTGTTAGATCGCATAGCTGATCAAACTACAACTAATAAGATTCACATACCTCTGATATCTTCATCCTAGGCTCCTTAAAATTGCATAACCTTGTGTTATTTAGTCAATTCAAGGTGTTTTAAAACAATGATCTTACAAAATAATTGAATAGAGCACACATTTAGAGAATTAAAAAAAAACATAGGATAATGATTACAGCATACTACGTGACCAGGTGATCTACGTCAGCCTCCAATATCGAAACGATAATGTTTGTTTAAGTTAATCTTCTAGCACCACTAGATACATTTAAGACATAATCCAATCACTCTTAGCCATACTTCCTAACTTACTCTGTCAATGGCTTGCATGTTCATTGTAATAATGATACACCACTGGTTAAACCACTATCACTTATCATCCTAATTGTTTCCAAAACTTGCAGTAACTAAATAAAATTTTAAAAACATGTGTAGCTAGAATTATGAGATATTTTTTGAAATGATTAGAAGCGTAAGTATTCTGGTGGGCTGGTATGAGAATTAGAATAAACGACTCCAAAATTATCGCTCAAGGCCTCTCCGATTTCTTCCATCCTTAAGGTTATGAAATTCTAAATTTAAATAATTAGTGACGGAATTCCAAGCTTTAGGCAAAAAGTTAAAAACAGACTATGCATTAATTACGAACCCATATCTCGAACTGGCCAAAAGAGTTGCCTTAGCTCATATGCTATAGTATAAAAAAAGGTCGCTAACTGCACTTTAGTGATAAAAGTTATTATTACAAGACAATTACAACAGTAACAAATTAAATTCTAACGACTATCTTCCGAAATTAAAGTTGATACAGAAATCAGTAGAGTATTAACTGGTTTCTATCTATCCTCTGAGGAACTTAGAGCTGTATCAATAATATTTTCAGCTCTTTAATTACGTCTTGCCCACACGTGAAACCCGAGGGGTTACTCCGGTTGCCTAGACCGAACAACCAATCTTTTACTACTTCCTGAAAGCAGACAACCCGACGGCGGCGTTCACGGCCGTTAGATGAACAAACCTGGCGTGAAACGCATGTCCAAGTGCACCTCTGTACGTCAATTACTTAAAAAAACGTTGTCACAATAAATGGTGCCGCCAAGAAAACGCTCCACGTAATCCCCCAATACCACCCATAGGGCGGCTACACCCTATTCAGTCAAACCCATCATTGACCGTGCCCAAAACGTGGGCCCCACCCTCGGCATTTTCTCTTTCCTCGTCACTTTTCTCCCCTATAAAACAGACACCCTTTTGCCCTATTTTCCAGCAACACAACGTATTGGCTTAGGCACACCCGCAAACTACGTCACCCTGTACGAACGAGACTCCTTTTCAAACACCGGTGGGGATGGCGCCGAGGGAGAGAATGACAGCGGCGAAGGTGGGCGGCGGCGGGCGATTGGGAGGGAAGGACATGCATTTTAGGGGTGTGAGGAAGAGGCCGTGGGGCAGGTACGCGGCGGAGATCCGGGATCCGAGCAAGAAGAGCCGGGTCTGGCTTGGGACGTTCGACACGGCGGAAGAGGCGGCGAAGGCCTACGACGCCGCCGCCAGGGAGTTTCGCGGCGCCAAGGCCAAGACGAACTTCCCCTTGCCGGAGGAAAATATGGGAACCGATCCCAAGTTGTTCGGCAACGGCATGAAGAACGGCTTCAGCAATAATCAGAGTCCGAGCCAGAGCAGCACCATCGAGTCGTCCTGCCGCGACTCGCACTCGCCGGCGCCGTTGGATCTGACTCTCTCCCACGGCGGTGCCTTGCTCCCCTCCGCCGGAAGGCTTCCGTTTCACCATAACCAGCAGCTTGTTCCTGCTCCGGTCGCCGGAGTTATTCCAGCCGGGTTTTCTCCGGCGAGCCAGATGTTTTACTTAGATGCCATCGTCCGGCCGGGAGTGTTCAACCATCTCTACGGTCAGATGAGGTCCGATACCCGCACCGGGAATGGCGCGACCGGGACCCAGAGCGACTCCGACTCGTCGTCCGTCATTGACCTTAACCAGAGCAGAGGCCTCGATCTCGATCTCAACCTCCCGCCCCCGGCGGATTTCGCCTGAAAGCAGCCGCCGGCGATGAACCTGCTGGAGTGCTATCTTTTTTTCCCCCTCAAATTTGGGCTAATTTTCAGATTTTTCCATAAAAATGGTCTAGGTAACCTGTCGGCGAGACGCCGTCGGTGTGCATACAAGCTAATCTCCCCCCACTTTTTTGCGACGCTTTGGAACCTCTCACGGGTTTCTGGCTGTCGTTTGGAGACAAAGCACTGATGTGCACCAGATGTAATCTTTTTTCTAGATATCAATACTATTTCATCAGTAAAGCTTGCAAATTGTGAAATATTTTTCTGTTCACATGCTAATGATTTCGCCAATGCAGAAATTGTTTGCCGGAGAAGGCGACCGGCAAGTGAGCCGGTTGAAGTGTAGTATGGTGAGGCTGGTCAACGGCTGAACCCAGTGGGATAGCCTTGGACGCAATGCCACGTGTCTCAAAAACGAGTTTTTTTTTTTTTAACTCCACACGTCATCCATCTTCACCGTCTTTTCCAAACTTCACCTACATTTGATTCACTAGCTTAATTAGCTTAATTATAATTAACATTATAATAATAAGTCAAATAAATTATCCCTGACAGGCAGTAAAAATTGAAAATTTAATCTGGATTAAATAAATGACTACATATAATATAGCTAATAATTAATGGAATCAGTTTCAGAAATTAAAAAACTAATTATATCAGCTTTAAGAAATCGAGTCACTTATTTAAAAATCAAGTCAAGGAAAGTATCGAAATATCTCTATTATTTATATAAAGTCTTACTACCTTTTATTAAGATTATAAATTTTTTATTATTATGTCTCATTGAAATTATGAGCTAATACATTTTTTTTCAAATATCATTTGTATTTAAAGTTTATCTTACAAAGAATAACTAACAACATATCTTGAAAGTTGCTCTGGGTTTAATTTGAAATATTCTTTTGAATAACAATCCCACACAGACTCTCAAAGTTTTATTTATATTGTTTCTATTTTATGGAGAAAGTGAGCTAGACTTGCATTTTATGATAACGTACTTTTAATATCTATATAAAAATCTACTTTTTGATGTAAAAGTGGGCAAGTTCTTTATAGAAAGGCATATAAAAGCTTTTTGACCAAATTAAGTCTTTATCGCTATATTGTTAATCTTTTGTGAGGGCACTTCACATTTTAAGAAATCATTATCTTCTAGGACCTAGGTCAATGTTCATTAGAACATGCTTGAGTTTTATTTCCATATGTTACCGGACTAAAAGCCTCCGATGCACTACCGATGAATCAAGATATGGAAGATTTTGTCCTCCAATGTGTATAAAACGTAATTACTCATATCCAATGAGATGAATCAAGATATGGAAGATTTTGTCCTCCAATGTGTATAAAACGTAGTTACTCATATCCAAAAGATGTAGTCGCGATATTGAGAATGTCATTAATCATTGTCTATAAGTTGAACCGGTTATTTTCTTAAAATCACTGTATAATTTAAGCACATCTATCATATTGTTGTTATATATGTTTATACTTCATTTATCGGCCGCTATACTCATTCGGCTGTATTGGATTTACTCTTTTGATATTTTACCAACTTTTTAGGATAAATTTAATAATAGTAATGATCATCACCCAGGAGAGGTAACGCTTTTGACCGGAGCGCTCATTGCGATTCGAGCTACATGCACGTGTAACACGGCCACCGGCTGCTATACCGGGAAAAGTGACAGCAACTAGAGTTGGGGTGAGGCAAGGCAAGGCAGGGCCCCACTTTGACGCGGACAGCGGAATGGGGAAGCGCGGCTGCCGCTATTGGTGGGTCCGGTCTTTGTCGTCCAAATCCATGGAAGAAGATCTCGTTTGATGATGATCGTGTTTGTCTGTGGGATTATTTTATTTGAGTAAATATTTTAGTTTTGGAGTAATTTATGGTAATTGATTAATCAACCCGCTCCGATGAGTGACAATCTTACACACCGTTTCATTATCATTTGCTTTATTTCAATTAAATTATTACCCTATACGTCCCTCTCTAATTAAAAAATCATATTATCCTTATGCTATTTTTAAAAAATTAATTATTTTTTCAAATTACATAATAGTTGATTGGTATTATTTTTTATTTACTATTATTAGATATTTTTTATTCTACTTCACTCTCTATATTTAATCTTCCACCAACCTATTTTTCTTCTTCCTGACTCACTTTCTTTCCTCATTCTCTCTCGTAAATATATTGAAAAACTCATAAGTATAACTCGTATCTTAAATAAGTGTGTAAGTCGAATACGATCAATTAATTAAAGACGTAAAGAGAATTATTTTTTTATTTTGCTTTCAGTTTTACATTCGTTGTAATACTATATACACCATTTTTTTTGCAACTCTAACAATCATGCCAAAATTTGTATTTCCCAATTCATTTACCTTTTTAATATAATTTAGGAAAATAGATTCTTCTTAAAATTACACTGTAAAGCACGATAAAATTCAAATTTATATTTTACCATTTTATTATGCCTTCAATTACATGTCCACACATGCACACAATCGATCACGCAAACACACTTAGAAAACTACACAAACACGACTGGTCACAAAAACACACCCACAAAATTACAGAAACAAGTTTATCCAAACTACAAACACGTGCAATTACAATCATTCGCACAGAGACATGCAATTCACATAGCAACAGACATACAATTACAAACATTTTGTACTTTATAAATTTCAAAGTGGATTTAAACATCTTAATGTCCTTTATTTTTCTATAAAGGCGTAATTTTTATTACTTAAAATAAAGCAAAACAAATTGTAAATGAACAGGTTGTAAAACAGTGCATCTTTTCCCACTTTTTTCTAGGAAAGTACCTTTTCTTATTTAATTTCGGCTAGTGTCATGCAAAAAACAGTTACTTTTATTCAATTGTTTTGGTGGCCGTAATGCCTGTTGACGTGTCGGATTCAAACAGACAGATCCGCCGGCGAGTCGGCTGCGTTAAGGAATATAGCTTTATTTTATGAAGACCCACCAGCTGCGGTGTTTCCGTCTTGGACGCCACGCGTTTCGCGCCACAGAGAGACAGAGTGAAGCAGACAAAAAGCAACGTGATCCTGCCACTTTGCGTCTGAAATCAGAATAATCAGCCACCAGAAAAAGCAAATTGTGCGATAGAGAGATAAAGGCACCGATATGCGGCAGCCAAGTTTTGTATGGAGTCGTGATATACGGCGGACCGAGTGAAGAACTATTTTCAAGGTGATATTTGAACTTAATTTTAATGGGAGCTGATCCGTCGATAGCGTTAGTAAATGAGGTATTTTGCTAGCGCGATCTGGCCGTCTATCCTGAAAGATGGACGGTCCAGATCGCGCCTTTTTGAAAAACTGTCAGTCGTCCTCGAGACTGTCTCGCGGACAAGTTTTTTTACCTTTTTACCCTCCTCCCATGTCCGCGATACTGTCTCGCGGACGACATTCAGTTCCTGACATGTGTCAGGAAAAAGGCCCCCGCTACAGTGTAGCGGACGACCTCTAGGTTGACAAATGTCTGGACCTGTCCCGTCGATCGTCAAGAAAGTCTCCTGTCAGAGCCCCGACAACTGTGCCCCTTGGTATCTGTGACGTCAACAGTGTCCGCTATATGCAAAATTTATTTATGGACATTTATTTCTGACACGTGTCAGAGTTGTTGGGAGTTATGTCCGCTGTACAGTGTCGCGGACAGTATTGCCATCTTACCCAAAAGTTTCCTAATTATCAGCTCTTTCAGCAAAATTTTTGCGGCCTTCAGATTCACTTGCTTCCATTTTTAGCTCCCTTCAAGTTTCGAGTAACACTTGGTTCAAGCTTCACTCAAGAAAGGTAAGTTTGTGATCTCAAAAGTTTTCTGGGTTGATTGACTGATAAAGTATAATTTTTTTTTCCGACAAAAAAGTATAGATCTTTGGTGATGTTCTAGAAAATTGTCACTTTATTCATCAACTTGTGTGGTTCTAGAAATTAATTTGTTAACTTTAAACTAATTCATTGTAGTTAATTTCGATTTTTTTGAGGTTCGCTAACTTCAACACATGTATCCTATTTAAATTCGAATTTTTTGAGATATGTTTATTGTATTTTGGCATGGTGAATTTGTCTGTTTATCTTAGTAATTTTAATTTGTTATGTTCAATAAATCTATAATTAGCAAAATGGGAGACACTTTTGAGATTATGTATATGGTATCCTAAATCGGTCTATTCGTCAAGATAATTTTGAAATAATATTATCAGTTGAAAATGTTATTTGATTATTAAGCGTAGTCTATTTCTACATAGGTCTTGTTTCACAATGTCTGATTTCGTGTCGAGCTCCAACACCCCCGTAGATGCTAGTGATCCGTATCTAGGACGAACCTTTCAAACATTGGAAGAAGCTGGAGAAGCGTATTCATTGAGGGTTGGTTTTGGCATTAGAATAAAAACTACAAGAACAAGCAGCGTATCGAAAAGGATATGCTCTCGCTTATACGAGTGTCATAGGGGCAGAAACCCAGTGCAAAATGAGACACGCGTAGGCAACGATGACAGTAATGATGACGAAATAGGGTATGCGCGGAGAAGACGGGACTGCTTTGCGCGCACGAATTGCCAGGTCAAGATGTTCGTAAGCTATAAAGCCAAACAAGATCATTGGCTTATTACCAGCCTGGAACTGGCACACAATCACCCGTTAGTAACCCCTTCTAAGGTGAGTCAGATGCATCAACACAAGAAGATGGGTAAGGTCGCGAGGAGCCTAATTCACACAATGAGCGATGCGCGGCTAGGACCTACCGACATGATTAATGTTCTTGCTGAACAGGCTGGGGGAATTCAAAATTTAAACTTTAACACGACAGACGTTCGTAACGCGGTCCGAACCCATAGACGAGCCGCGTATGACCTCAATGATGCTCAATCCACAATGAGCCTATTGAAACGGATGCAGATGGAGGACCCGCAGTTTACCTTCGACTATAAACTTGACGACGAGCATCGAGTTAGCACAATTTTTTGGGTCGACGGTCGTTCGAGGCTAGCTTATAAGCATTTTGGGGATGTCGTGACTTTCGACACCACATACCGTACCAACAAGTACTCGATGCCGTTCGCTCCTTTCACGGGCGTCAATCATCATTATCACTCCATCCTGTTCGGGTTCGCCTTGTTAAGGGACGAGAGCGAGAGTTCTTTTGAATGGTTGTTTAGGGCGTGGCTGGAAGCAATGAACTTCAAAGCATACAGAGTTATCATCACCGATCAAGATTTGGCAATGAAGAAGGCTATTGCTACCGTCTTCCCAGATACTCGACACAACTTGTGCACTTGGCACATAAGCAACAAATACCCGGAACGTCTGCATCACGTGTACGCAAAGTATCCAGACTTTAAACAGGATTTTGACAAATGCGTCCTCAAGTCATTAACGATTGAGGAATTCGAGGAGAGGTGGGAAAAGCTTGTTCGGGATTACTCATTGCAAGACAACGAGTGGCTCCAGCACTTGTACGGGCTCAAAGAGCAATGGATTGGCGTTTACACGAGGAGGCATTTTTCTGCGGGCATGAAAACGACGGGCAGGAGTGAATCTATGAATGCCACGTTCGATAGTTATGTGGGTACAGCTACCAATTTGAAGAGTTTCGTCACATCCGCACAAAAAGCGGTTGCGTCGTTATTCGTGAAAGAAAGGGCTGCAGACTTTGCAACCACGTACAAGCAAAGGAGAAGGTTGCTTGAGACCCCGCTGGAGCTGAACGGTGCCAAAGTCTATACGAAGGAGATCTTCCTGCTATACCAAGTAGAGCTGCAAAAATCGGGCCGATACAGTATAAACAAGGTGGCAGAAAAGTCATCGCGTGAGTACAAGGTTTATTCGCTCGTGAATGACCTCGTCCCTGAGAAGCTGCGCAGAATTTATACGGTGACCCATGACACATTGACGGACTCGGTGACATGTGTTTGCAAGAAGTTTGAGTTCCATGGCATCCTGTGTAGACACATTCTGCGGTTTTTCACACAGAAGAATATCAGGACAATCCCCGATAAATACGTCCTGCCACGGTGGACGAAAGGTGCAAACAGGTTGCACGGTACCATTTCCTTTCCGGAGCACCCGTATACTGACTTTGAAGAATCAGAGACGTTGCGGTATAATCATCTGGTGACGATGTTCACCCGTTTGTCCGTAAAGGGTGCTGCTACAATGGTCGGATATAAACATCTCCTCGAGGTAGCTCAGCAGCAAGAGCCCATCGTCGACCAATTGGAAGCAGCTTCAGTCAGCAATGCGGTTGACACCGAGCCTACGACGGGATCAGAAGATGACGAGCCGGGGGAGAGAGACGACAATGATATCCCGCGGATCCAATTATATCGCAAACGAAAGGCCGCAAGAGATCTACGCGGATGAAAAGCTCTATTGAAACGGCAACTCAACCAAAAAAGCTGAGAAGGTGTGCATTGTGCAACAAAATGACCGACCACGACAAGCGGAACCATTACAAGGCACTGGGGATAAGTCCAGTGCCTTTGCAAGACGGGGAAGAAGATGACGCCGAAGATGAGGACGAACAAGCTGCAGTGGAACTTTAGTCTACTGAATATTTATTGTAATAATCTTTTATGAGCCATCAAACCTATCGGACATTTTGTAATAATTTTTTAGTAATGATTTTTTTGTAATAACCTTTACTCTCATTTTTTTATATGTGATTTTTTACACTGTCCGCTACACTGCGCAGCACAACATTAGAAACCTAAGGTACTTAGAATACCTAACTATCCAACACTTATTTTTTTTTTGGTTCTATTTTCTATGTCCGCTATACTATGTAGCGGACGGCCCCGCAGAATACCTAGCTATACAACACTTAGTTTTTTTTTCTTGGATGTCTTTTCTGTGTCCGCTATACTATGTAGCGGACGGCCCCGCAGAATACCTAGCTGTCCGCTCTACTATGTAGCGGACGGGCCCGCAGAACACTTAGTTTTTTTGGCTCTCTTTTCTATGTCCGCTATACTATGTAGCGGACTACCCCGCAAAATGCCTAGCTATCCAACACTTAGTTTTTTTTTGTTCTCTTTTCTATGTCCGCTATACTATGTAGCGGACGGCCCTGCAGAATACCTAGCTATCCAACACTTAGTTTTTTTCTTGGTTCTGTTTTCTGTGTCCGCCATACTATGTAGCGGACGGGCCCGCAGAATGCCTAACTATCCAACACTTAGTTTTTTTTGGCTCTCATTTCTATGTCCGCAATACTATGTAGCGGACAGCCCCACAGAATACCTAGCCATCCAACACTTAATTTTTTTTCTTGGAGCTCTTTTCTGTGTCCGCTATACTATGTAGCGGACGGCCCCACAGAATATAGATAGTTAGTAATCGCGTGGCCGTTTGCTACATAGTATAGCGGACATAGAAAATAGAACAAAAAAAAAGTAAGTGTTATGCGGGTCCGTCCGCTACATAGTACAGCGGACGTAGAAAAAAACTAAGGGTCGGATAGGCCGTCCGCTACATAGTATAGCAGACAAGAAAAGAGTACCAAAAAATAAAAACTAAGTGTTGGATCAGAAAATGGTTGGCACGGATCAGACATTTAGTTCCGACCTTCCCGAACCCCGACCAAAGCGGAGGCCTTATGTCTGCAATATCGTAGAGCTAGACTTTGGTGTCCGCTATATAGTAGAGCTATACAATGTAGCGTAATGCAGTTTTAATAAATTGGAATAAATTGGCGCTCGAAGACTTGTTTTAACGACGGAATCAACAATCTCAATATCGATAAACAATAAATAATGTACGATTCACAATCAACGATCTCAATATATCGAGGAAAAAAAACCGCACAATTAAGCGAGAAAAAATTTGGAAACATAATGAACAAGAACATAAATTTTTTTATTAATAATAAATTAGGGTTCACATTTGGGCGTCAAAATTTTTTCACAAGCGCTCCGATCAAAGATTATAACTTGAAAATCCCACCACCCAAGGTGTTCAAACACTACAAAGTCTCCGAGTTCGAGGCCATGCTGGCGCACGAAGACGTTCTAACCCTCTGCGAATTGCTTTTTTTGGGGTCGGCCGGGCTTCAGCCTGATTTCAACCTGCCATGCCCCCTTGCTGCTATATAATCTTACACTCTCATGAATTGTTGTAAATTGATTGGTAAAGGCTTCCGGTATGTCCTACCAAATACAATACAAAAAATAGGTTAGTTTTAGTTAAGCAAAACAAGAGATCAAACTTTTAACACACGAAAATACAGAGAAAGAGGGATGGCCTCCAAGTTCATTCTCAAATCCCGGCATCATGACTTTGAAAAAGTGTTTGCCTGCCAGGTGCAAGTTGCCAATAAAATCGTAGGTGGTCTCCGATCCAGAAGCCATCGAAGTCGGCGTTGAGGGGAGGACGGTGGTGTCGCCGGAGATGTGGGTCGCCGTAGTAGATGGGGTAGCGACTTGAGTTAGATGTTCGAGAGAGAGAGAGAGAGAGAATATAGCGGACTGATAAAAGTTGATTGTCTGATCTGATTAATAATATTTATAATAAGAGAGAGTTATATGTAAAGGACGAAACGACCGACGGGACATGTGCAATTGCAATCATTCGTACAGACATATGCAATTCACATAGCAAAAGACATACAATTACAAACATTTTGTACTTTATAAATTTCAAAGTGGATTTAAACATCTTAATGTCCTTTATTTTTCTGTAAAGGCGTAATTTTTATTACTTAAAACTTAAAATAAAGTAAAACAAATTGTAAATGAACAGGTTGTAAAACCGTGCATCTTTTCCCACTTTTTTCTAGGAAAGTACCTTTCCTTATTTAATTTCGGCTAGTGTCATGCAAAAACAGTTATTTTTATTCAATTGTTTGTCCATTGCTACTTTATTGGTGGCCGTAATGCGTGTTGACGTGTGGGATTCAGACAGACAGATCCGCCGGCGAGTCGGCTGCGTTAAGGAATATAGCTTTATTTTATGAAGACCCACCCGCTGCGGTGTTTCCGTCTTGGACGCCACACGTTTCGCGCCACAGAGAGACTTGAAGCTGACAAAAAGCAACGTGATCCTGCCACTTTGCGTCTGAAATCAGAATAATCAGCCACCAGAAAAAGCAAACTGTGTGATAGAGAGATAAAGGCACGGATATGCGGCAGCCAAGTTTTGTATGGAGTCGTGATATACGGCGGACCGAGTGAAGAATTATTTTCAAGGTGATATTTGAACTTAATTTGAATTATATGAACTTTACTTGTACTCTTAAAGTGATTATTATATTTCAACATTTTTAGTGGCTTGAGATTTAAAAGTGAAATTCAAGTGTTATCGGTCATTGAGTTTTTTTTTTGTTGCTAAAATAATTATATAGTAGTTAAAAAATTTTACGTTGAAAGCGGCGGATGATAAAAAAGCGAGGCTTAAGTATCATTTTTCTTCTCTGTGTAAATATAACACGCGTAAGACTTAAAAAAAATTTCTTTTTAAATAATTTAGAATTTATAAGTGGACATTTTTATTGATACGACCTAAAATCTTGACACAGGAAAGAAAAACAAAAGTAACAGATGTTCAATATCATTTATTACTTTCGTCGCGGTTAATATAAATACGGTGACGCGTTATAAGAGTATTTATTAATTATGTTGATATAGTTAAAATATCCCCCTAACCAACTTATGACACGTGGCATGGATGACTTTGAGCGGAACTGAGGAATTTGTATCGGGACAGAGTCTGAGAGAGGTGATAGAATCCGTTTAGGACTCAACTGCTAAAAGGATAAGTCTTAGTAGGACTCTAATACGTGAGGGATCAGCGAGGAAAGGATCCTAAAGGAGAGAGGAGTCTCGAAAATGGCCTACATAAGGGGAAAATCCTCAGGTACACAGACAAGTTCACACACAAGCACCCAGTGCATTTTTACGCTATTTAGAGCTCTACCCTCGTAACGACGTTCTGACTTTAGCATCGGAGCCGCCTCCACCGGAACATCCCCGGTAGTCACTCCGTGTTCTATTTTGCAGGTCCATTTCCTAGCCGTGGATCCCGATCAATATTCTAGCAGCAACATTTTGGCGCCATCTGTGGGACCTGCTAGCCTAACCGATTGACCTCAAGAAAACGTAATCACTTTGCCCCCATGGTCAACACCGTAAACAATAACGGTGCCACATACGTCAACAGCACCTACGTGGGCAGGCCCACACCCATTCAACCATGGCACTACCAGAGTCATCACCTACGGGGTCACGGGCACCATGAACCGTCGACCACCGCCGCGAAGCTGCCGGAGCAGCCACAACAACAACAACCTGTAATTGACGCAAAGCTCCTGGAGGTAACAACAAGCATCTCAACAACAACAACAACAAAAAAGAGAAGAAGAAGCAGAAAGATGAAGAGGACAACGGCAGCACCGCCGCCCATGGGTTAGGACCCCAACGCTGCCACCGCGACGTCTCCTCCGGCAAGGTGCCGGCCAACCCCGCTCATAGCCAGGCCACCCACTACCAGTGAGAGGCCATCGACACGTATACCGAGGGATTGCTACCCTTTCTTTGAGATCCGTTCATCGATGCACCAGCATTCCCCTTGAGATCTGCTTCGTCGATCGCCGCTGAGGCACCAACTCCATCGGCCACCGCTGCGGCATCACCCCTCAGCCACCGACGGCAATCAGGCAGCTCCACCGCCATCACCACAACCTTCGCGGAGCCACCACGACAAAGGCAACGCCGCCCGGTCACCGCCGTCCAAAGAATCGGCTCCACCAAAAATTAATTGCGACGGCGCCCCTTCGCCAGCTTCCTCACCACCACAGGTCTCCGGCGGCATACCATCGAAGACCGTGACGACGTAGTAGGCATCACCGAACTACGCGCACTGCGGCCCTGACGCCTCCATCATCGGCATGAGGAGACAATAAACGGTGCCCCCTCGCCATTCAGTTTGGATTTGCACCACTCGGCTCCTGATCTGAGACACCGCACCTTCGGGGAAAGCACCGATGTCATCCACCCAATCGGTGGCCATCGTATCCAAATCCAAGCATCATCAATATCCCAAGAAGTTAAATAAAAAAAAAAGGAAGAAGAAGAAGCTGATTACGTCGTCATCCTCCGGAGCAAGGCGCCGACGCCGCACCACCGTGGCTTCACCAGACGCCGCACCATCCACGATGGTCAGTCGTAATCAACGACGACCAACTCACCGTCCAAAACCATGGCAGGTCCTGTGGGAAAACACCGGCGCCACAGCCTATTTGTTGCCACCGCTTCCTCAAGATGCACGCCACCGCAACGAGCGATAGGGCGACGCCATCACCACCGCGATGGGAAGCACATCACTGTCTCACCCTTGCGGCTACCAATTGCCAGATCTGCTTCATGCTCAGATCCATTGCCCGCAATGCACGCCGGCTCAATGTCGTACCACGGTCACCGGCCGAATGCGCGAAGATCGGGGATGGCGAATTTGCTGGTGGCTATGGTCACCGTTTAGGGGACTGCCTCACCGTCGCTCTATCGTCACCGTTGGTCCACCACCGGAGAGCATCGCGCCGTCGCCTCACGAAGCTGTTTCTCTCTCGGTCAAAGAGAAAGTGGAGCAGACCCAATAAGGTGCATTCCTTCTTTTTAGAAAATTTTACATTACCCCACAAAAAGGCATATTTGTATTTTAGACCCACGAGGTCTCCTTTATTTCACACATGCCACACCTTTTAATAGCATTAAGGTTTTAATCTGTGCAAAAAGCATATTTATGTTCTAGACCCAAAAGGTCTCATTTATTTACCTTAGGTCACATACTTTTAAAAGTATTAAGTTTTTAACAGTCAAAAAGGCCTATTTATGCTTTAGACTCCCAGGGTCTTATTTGTTTGACATATGCCACGAATCCTTCAAGCGTTAAGCTTTTTGTAACACGTATTTGAATAGAAGACCTACACGGTCTCATGAATTCACGTATGCCACGCATTCTTTAAAAGCATGCACACATGATGTATTTTCTGGCACGTCGTTAAAATTGAAACGACTACAATTCTAGGCACTAACAAGCCTCATAAGGACTGCTTCTCCTATGTGCTCGTATATTTCCTAGACCTATGTTTAATTTGGGTCTAGCATTATCTAGTTGCACCAATTAACGCAAGTACGTCACAAGTCGGGGATTCTGATTGCTATGACGTTTTAAACTCACCTGCGACACGCAGTGCAGCACACCCCCTGTCGGCTAACAGACAAAACCCCAAGGGAGCCGCAGTGTTGAACACCGCTCTCAATTATGTGTTAAAAACATAGTCGAACTTTTAAGTTCATGTGCTTTAATTGCTTCAGAAGCTGTTTTTTCAGTCATGTACTTTTTCTTGTTGCAAGGGTTTATACTGTGCTCGTAAGCATCAACAATGACGCAAAAGCCACTTCACAAGCAAGGAACAAATTCACAGCACCCGGCAACTTAAGGGTTTTTACAGCAGTATCCTGCTGCCGAGCTCGGAATTATATATCCGGTCATACGGTGAGCGACTATCAACGGTCAAACATTCACACCAACACATGCTACCAATGCAACTGGTGAATCAGAGCACTTTGCGCTCTATCTGCCCCCAAGGGCACGTATGGTGAGAACTCTAAGTTCTGTCCAGCCCCCCAGGGCATTTACATGAGCTACACGCTTCATACTCCCTCAAGGGCACATACGAGAATTCTAAGTTTCGTGTTCTATTAGCCCTCAAGGGCGCTTATCTGAACTCTACGTTCCACTAGCCCTCTAGGGCGGTCCCTCAAGGGACGAACACCCTCAAGGGTGACAGGATAGAGCTCAAGTTTTATCCGAACGGTTTAGCTATAGTTCTAACCCGTGAAACGACAAAACCAAGTGGGAGTTCGTCACCCTACCCTGTTTTGTTAATTCGAAACCTGGCCGAGCGTGAGTGCGAGGCTTCTTTGCCAGCCCTTAGCTGACGATAAGGGTTCGCGTCAAAGTAAAACGCAAGCATGATGTGGTCAGCTCAAGCTAAAGAACACACACCCTCCACAGGAGAGGTGACCCCTCAAGGGGACATTCAAACACTTAGCACATGCAACAACTTGCATGCACAGCTCTGTGTCCTCTCTCTAGAGAGGCTAACGTGGGGCACAACCTCTAATGGATCCCGAGATCCCATGATTCATCTTCCTAAAGATGATTCCGAGTAGCCTACTTAGGCGACATTCGAAAGACCTAGCTCTCAAGAGCTAGAGTTCTAGCATCCTACTCGGGCAAAGTTCTAAGGCTTAAGCTCCCAAGAGCTTCGGTCCGAGCACATGGAGTAGAGAAATATTATTATCCCTATAAGCGGATGGAGAATCCCTTACAAATCTGACGTGTGTCTCAAGACACAAGGTATAAACTTCCTCAGCCAAACATTTTGGCTAAGGAAGTGGGGGGCATATGATATACCTCAAATATAACTCTCAATAATTGGGGAATACCGGCAATCCTAGTTGAACTGGAAGACTGATAGTTATCTTATCAGAGATCAGGACGTGATCCTCAAGGATCTTAATGCGATCCTAACACATCTAGCCTACGGTCTAGTCTTACTAGGGCTCTTCTTCCTACCGCTATATAAAGGGGTCTACCCCCCAGGTATAGGGGGAACTACACACATTCATGCTCTTTTCAGAGTCATTATCATGTAGCTGCGCTCTGACTTAAGCATCGGAGAGTTCTCCGCCGGGAACCCCACCCGGCGGTCACTCGTTTTCTGTCTTGCAGGTCATCGATTCAGGCTCGGGTTCCGCAACGTACGCGGGACATATTTTTAGCAGCAACATATGTTATGATAACATAAATGAGTTTACTTTTTAAAAGAAAGTGTTAGGAATATCGTTGGGTACGTTTTCTTGCCGCTATAATCCATTTTGGTTTTGTATGCTTCCGTAGTTCCTTTTTCAACTTTGGTTATCGCAAAGTCCTCCTGTCAAACGCAGCTTTGGGTCCATTATTGCCAAATGGAGACGTCTACTTTTTTAAGTACATAAAATAAATGCTAACTCCCACATTGAAAGCACCACCAAGTTTATAGATTAGTAACAAAAAATTATTAGTAAGAATATATCGTCAGTGTTGCTTAATTTATACTAATAATTTTATTTTATTAAAATATATGTACCGACAAATTTAGCAAAATTTTTTTATTCTGCGGTCGAAAATCCTAATTCCAATATAAAAATAGAGTAGAAACTATTGAATATAGGGCCACAGTGTATTTTATGGAGGGGTAGAGTGACGTATAGGCACAACCGCATAAAGAGAAAATTGGTATGATAAGGTTGGGGCGGCTGCTTCTCCCACGGCTTTTGTTAAGTGGAAAGTTGTTGCCTCCTGAGGTGACAGCTCTCCCCTAACGTTTGTAATTGTTTATTAGGTTCATTGTGATAGTCTCAATTGCTAGAATTGCGCTTTTTATCCAGAATTTTATGAACAGAAAATTGAATGTATGACCGTAATGTTGATGACTTCTTTACGTCCATTAATAAAAGAAAGATAATAATATCTTTATATTAGTTTACATGTATTAGATCATATAAGAGTAAAAAAATTATTTAGCTTTACGTTTATAATTTTAATTAGTTGCACTTCCTCTCTCAGACATCATCACCACCATCACGTTAGCAAGCGGCAAGAGACGCACGAGAAGTCCAAAATCCGGCATTAGTGGAATACACTGCCTTTCCTATTGTACTTGAATTGCACAGATTGATTAGATCTCGCAAGTGACTCGGTGCTGCATTGGTGGGTAATGGGATGGTGGGCGGGGCGACCATAAGGCCTGCTGTGGTGTGTGGGCCTATGCCACGATAGTGATAGGATGCAGTGGTGGGTTCCGGTTGGAGATCGGCATTAGAAGGTAGATGTGATGGATGTGGTGTGTAACGGTGATGTTGGTGGTGATCGAATCAAATGTGGTGGCTGTGCGACTGCGGAAAATGTTAAACTTTTTGTAGTGTGTGTATATTTATATTTATTTTTAATTTTTTTATAAAAAAAAGTAAAACAAATCAAACCAAGGAGTCGTAGTGAAAAAAGAATGACTGGGTCAAACTTACGGTAATCAAGATATCCGTGCATGCATGCATGCCCATATGCCAGCCTAACGCTGATGATGACATTTTAGGAAAAAGACTCGAAGAATTGAAACGAACGACTCAACGGCGCCAGCCATTTGGAAATGATTACCGGAGTTCACTTCCATGCTACTTTCTCTGCACCCTAACTGGTGGACCGTCAGCGCGGCGCCGCCGTCACGGTAAAGCCGCAACGCGACGGCGTCTCGACGACCGAACACGAAACGACAAAGCGTAGGGAGTGACGTCGCGGCTGACAACATATTTGCTCGTGAGGATTGGATTGGCAAGGCCGGGACCACCTCCGTCCTTCCAGCGAGCTGCCACGTTCCAGCCTTTTGGTGCGGCGCTTGAAACATCGGATGACGGTTCCAAACAACTCTTGACAATATTGTTTTTCAGTTAAAAATTAGTATTTTGTCCTGTCTTTGTCATTACATTTGGTAAAAGGAGCTGTCACTTTTTGAATTTTAAAAAAAAATCAAAGAGCATAAAATTTAGCCATCAGTTCTTCTTTTGAATATCGTCTTGATTAAAGTCGGATATATTATTACAGTCACACTTTTCTTGGACACTTCACCGAAAAATGTATCGATAGGATAAGATTATGTTGGTGCAATTAAAGACGAAGCAGAAATTCTAAAAGCGTTAAAAAGTTATTCTAAAGAAGTAAAGTTTAAGTGTAAAAAGTGAGGTACAAGTGTCGATGCCATTTTTTAATTTTTGCCGGGTACGTCATAGTTGTTTACTTAGCAACAATGTGATTTTTTTTTACTGATATATGATGTCAAAACAACAAAAAAACAAACACACACACACAATTATTATAACAAAATTGGGAGATACTTGATTTTATCCAGTATAAACATATGGGTTTTGCAAGTCTCCCACACGAGCGCGTAATATAGATGCAATATCATAGGACATAATATAGTATTACAACGATAACAAGAAGCTCAAGTGTCCATCAAAATGGCCCACATATATAAGATGAACTTAACTCGGACTTAAAAATAAAGTTTGCTGAACTTGGTCCTATTCAAAAGCATAAAAATAACACACGATTTTTACTTGATCTACAATTCACAGAATTTCACACATACAGCTGAATGAACGCAAAAATGCTTGCATATGCATAAGGATCACACATTTTTTGTTTTTTTTTTTTAATTATCTGTGGGCAAATGAGCAAATATAAGTCACATATGTGATTAGCGTGGATCCAATCAATGGAATGGACCAGTGGAAGCCCCCATGAATTTGTAAAACTATTGTTGATTTTATTAAGTTACTATAACCGATAGCACATGTTATGCTTACTTCATGGTAAATTTTTTAAGTATTCTTTTTTTTATTTATTTATCAAAAAGAGCAGCATTTATTCATGACGAGGATTAGATATTTGTGTATTACAGACACACGATGAAGTATAATACGTCTTCTCAATCCTGTTTTTAAAATCTATTCCTGTCAACGAAAACATACAGTAGACAAAGACTTGTAGTGTCTTTTATAAAGCACTCAATAATAAGAGATAAATTTGTTTTCCTGAAGAAGTGATGGCTTGGACGAATACTTGCTGCATCACTTTCAAGTTGAGCAAACCGAAATCCACAGTATTCCAGGATGTGATGAATCTTTGGCTGCTGCAGCCTGTTTGCGGCTACTGCTGCTGACGCTCTTTTAGGTGCAAAGACGACTCTGCCTTTGCGTGTTTCGCTCCACCCTTTCTCTTCTCTGCTTCCTATCCATCTTGTCAATTAAGCCTACACTGTCAGTCGTAGCTTTTTGACCACTTTCTTCCTTGCCCAACTCTTGACCTTTTGTTGATTGTTTGCAGAAGTTGCCCACTTTAAATTGGTCCAGACTGCTCCGAATAACAAAGTTTAAAACGTGATCGCGTCATCTACTCACTGTTTACTGTCACCGTTATGTTACTAAATATAATGTAAATCTTTTAAGAAGATCGAGTTATTTTTTGGTGGTAGACTATAGTCACTAATGTATTTGCAAACGTATAAAAAATGAAACTAATTAGCAACAAAAAGAGAGACTTACATGGTTTGTCAGGTATTATATTCCATGTAATAATAACTAAACGCACCGGTAAGAATTAGGATGGGCTGGCGACACATTTTTCAATTTAATTTGTTCTCAAAAGTTTGAACTGCCAGATGCTGTGTCCATCACCTTTATTATCGCATTATACTCTCTCTTTGCAAATTCGATTTGCGCTTTGAAAGTAAAAACCGTTTCGAAAAACTGAAAAAATGTTAAATTACGGATTTCGATGTGCCCATTGCTCAACAAAGTCAAGACAACCTCCAAATATAAGCACGAAGATTTGATACCCACAGCCTTGCGAAGTCATAGCTATGTTGGGGGAGTCAAGAAGCCATCCCTTTGAAACACACTGAACACGTTAAATAAACCAAACAATTAGTTCTAAACTCGTCTGAACCTGAATTCAACGGCTTTTCATCAAAAAGCATGTTTGACAATGTTGTCTGAACAGTTTGTTATGTTGGCTCCAAGTTTGTCATAACGTCCTGATTTTTATTCACGATGAGAAGATGTTTGACCAGAAAATGATGGCCGTCCATTGCTTTCTATATCAATCTTAATCATCTTGATTAGCGATTGGACCATTATAATTAAGAACAATTAATGGTAAGATGATGCGTACGTTGCACATAAAATTAAAAATAGTAGCGATCCATCTGCTAGAAGAGAACTGTAGTGCCCGGAGAAAATTAGATTATCATTTTGTCGCAGTCATGAACACGTATTCGTAACCGGTGTTCTTTGTATAACTCTGGTCTAGATGCTACTATATTTGATTTTTGTTCAAAGCCAAAAGAAAAAAGAATAAAAAACGACTCTTGTCGGTGTTATTCGAGTGAATTTTTTATCGTGCAAGCGCTACATGTGTTAAAAGTTAATGAAATAATGTTCTCGACGAGAGAGCACTTCTTGCAGGAAGAGAATGTGTTGGCCAAATATAGCTTCTTCTTCTTCTTCATCTCCTTTTTTTTTTTTTTTTTGTCTCTCGACTTTATAGGCTACACAATAAGAAGTAATCAATCTCTCTCCTTGAACTCAAATATCTAACCTGTCATTTTTAGAAGGAAGAACACACTGCCGATGTGAGTGTCATCTTATACCGTTCAGAATTGTGCTATTTATTCTAATTTAAAGTTTAGTTTCGAAAACAGTGACGAGACAAAATTTAATTATGAATGAGCAGTTTTTCATCAAATATTTGAAAAGTTTAAGATATAATCAATTATGATACGAAGAAAGTTGGATTGGTTGACGTTAAATAGCTGATCTTACCTGCCGTAAACTAATCAAAAGAAATAAAAGATTGCCCATCTTAAGCAAATTTTGGTACCAAGTATGTGCACACACTCTACTTTGGTTCTCTTCCAATAGTAGATATACAGTACATACAAAGGAATAAGAAAAGAGGTCAGGGACCAACATATTACGAGCAGCCAGATAAAAGGAGGAAGTAATTCAAAAGCCGGCACCTCACCGGGGTCCAGCCCACTGATGTAACGTCTGCACCAAAACTTATCCAGAAAAGACTATAAAATGCTCACATGCAGCTGTTATTTTACAGCCTATTTGTCGCGCGTGTCAAAATTTATATAATACTCACTCTATCATGTTTTTACTGATTAATTTTTTTCTTGATCTGTCTTAAAAAAAATTACTCACTTTTTATATAAGAAAAAAATTTATATCCATTTTTTTTTTATGTTTATCGCCTTATACTCTTTTATTCAACTACCTAAAAGTCCGTACTATGTACGAGAAAGGAGATAGTTTTTAATGAAGTAGGGGATATCAGATCATGAGATTGGATGATTAGAGTTCATTGGGTTAGAGATTATTTTGTCGTCATTCAAAATTTAACATTATTTTAAAATTATAAGAATTTAAGAAAATAAGATTAGAGTTTTGGAAGGCATAAAAAATGCCAACCGAATTCAAATACATATATAAATATGATAGATTTCTCTTCCCATGTTTAATTTTTCACTAACTCATTTTTTCTGTCTTGATCTACTTCCTTCTCATTGCCCTCTCTTTCTAGGGTTCGAATGGAAAATACATAATATACAATTTATATATTTAATATATATACCAAGTCAAAATAGAATAATTAAGTTGAAACGGAGGGGATAATGATGTTAAAATGTATTTAGTAATTTAACGATTATAATAGGTGTGTTTTACATTAGAGGATCATGTTGGAAAACGATATATGTTCTACGTATTCCACTTTCGCTTGGCAGTAAACTAACGACTTTAAAAATGGGGCTATTGACCATATCACATGTGTAGTAACAAAAGGCGATGTCACTAATCCAAAAACAATGGTTGAAGTTTTGAGTCATGTAAGGCGATTTATTCCTGGCAATTTTCTTAGGTCATATTTATTGATATGTCAATTCTGTATTGAGAATATATTGTTCAATTCGGAACTAATCGTCCTGATCATCTAATAATACCGTTAACTACGTTGTTGTATCGAGGCTTTCTATCTGTTTAGTCCATTCTTATATGGTGCAAACTTCTTCTATTGTATAGACGCTCTCTTGAACAACTGTTCTAAATGATCGATCCGCAACCATGCAACATTTATTATAGAAAACTCCAATAGAATTATTTGCGAGACACGCGCCCCATTGTAAGTGGACTTGTAATTCATTCCGCTGTGATGCAATACTACAAAAACCTGAAAAGGTTGCAGGGGGAAGAGGGAAAACGCTTTTGTACTTTGACGAGAGCTGAAAAGGGCAATTGCCACCACTCCTCCATTAAATTCGCATCTCTGTCTAAACCATGAATAAGCACAATTTTTGACAGAAAACAATCTAGAACAACTGGAAGCTCAATTACAAGGGAGTTAGAGCCACCAGGGAACACAAGCAGAGGCAATAGTCATCGGGGAAGCACTTGCAGGAGCTTGGGTAGAAGGACGTACTCAGAAAAGAGCTTCACACAGATTGTCCAACTGCAGTTAATAAATTGGCCTCGGTGGATGAACTTAAAGAGTAAATTAAACATAGTAAGCCAGCACTTCATAAAATTAAACAGGTACCGAGACGAGAAGAAGTTAATTTCGAAAAATTGAATTAGAGTAAGGAGAATAGTTAAGAGAATGTCCATTTTTATGCTTTCGTGGACTTTGCAACTTGCTGAATTGTCGTAAAGACGTTGAAATTTCATTAGTTTTGAACTTTAAGCGTAGAGCAAGAGCGTATAAAAGCTTTGTATGGAGACTCGCATGGCTAACAACCGGAGAAGTATCCTCCCACATTGACATCGGTGACCCACGCTACAGGGTATCTCTACCTTCGGGTGACCCTTGTTATTAGCATTATTTGGGGGTTTTATGTACCTTTCTCAATGCAGACAGTACAACTGAATATCCTCATAATCATCTTTGGGAGTTGAATAATCACTCCTTATAACAAGTTAGGCAAGGAGATGGTAAGCTAGATGATCAGATTATAAGAAAGAGGTCCAAATATAATCAACTCAAGAAGAAAACTTATATACACCTGATCGTATTCATCTTCAAAGGCTTCATGATCCCCTCTCCCTAGCTCCCTTAAAGCACATTATACTAACATACAGGAAAACAAGTTAAACAAGACTAGAACGAAAGCCGGCAAGCTGAGAATGCCGCCGCCACCACCACCACACTCACAGCCACATTGGCGGAGGCTCGTTCAAATCTATCGGCAACCCGCGTCTCACGGCCCCCAAGTAGCCCGCCTGACCCTGGATCTCCGGCACCGGATCCCCGCCGGAGACGGCGACAGACGGGGAGTTTTCAACGACGGTGGAGCCGCCGGAATCCCTGAGCACCCCGGTGTGGAGGAACTCGCCGAAGACGAGGCGGCCGGGAGGAGGGGCCCACCGGCGGTGGTCGGTGGGGAGGTTGAGGTCGAGCGACTGGCCGGTCCCCGGAGCCGGGAAGTTGGTCTTGGCCTTGACGCCCCTGAGGGACCTCGCGGCGCCGTCGTAGGCCAGCGCCGCCTCCTCCGGCGTGTCGAAGGTGCCCAGCCAAACGCGGGTCTTCTTCCAGGGGTCGCGTATCTCCGCCGCGTAGCGCCCCCACGGCCTCTTCCTCACCCCCCTGTAGTGCCCCTCTCGAGTGACCGCCATGAATGAGAAGCGTGTGCGTGCGTGTCTAGACTTTAGAGAGAGAGAGAGCTGGCGTGGGGTTTGGGGCGTAAAGAGGTGGGGTGGGGGGGGGGGGGAGAGGGAGGTTTTGTGGGCGTGTGTGTGTGACCAAAAGTATTGGAAGGGACCCACGAAAGTCACCCGTAATCGTCGGATGGACGGCGTCACCTCTGGTTAATAAAAGAACTAGAGTGATCAACTGTACCTCGTGACCGTGCCTTGTTCGAGGTTTCCACCGTTTGATTTTGATCACAAGACCATATATTTGTGCTGAAACGCGGGAGCAACCCGTCAGAAGTTGTGAAACCGGAAGGCTGAACCTTTTGTCACAGCAATGTACTGCACAGAATTAAATGAAAAACCAACCGGTAACTTCGTCACTAAAAATTGCATTTGCCTTTCAAAAGAGGACTGAACGTAAATTGTGATTCTTAAATGATGCAGAAGTACACAGTATAGTGAGCCAAACCTATAAAACAAGACCATGTTTTAAATGGAAGAATTGCATGTGTTGTACCATTTTGGCGTTTGCATCATAATCAAAATAATTGTCGCGCTTACAAATCATTCCTATAGTGATAAATGATGATCGTTAGATATGTTTACTATCCTTTAACTAGTGTCTTAAAATTTATACCGTCAAGAATTGTGCTAAAGATGAAGACAAAAATATTACTAACAATATTTAATGACAGTTAACGGTCACTCACTATACGAGGGAATTTAGGCTATTACCATTATCGGGATTGCAAGCAAAACATTTATTTCTGTAATGGTAATCATTAGCGAAGTAATTTTAATATTGTCTTTGCAAATTAATCTCATCATTCAAGTTTCACGCACTTAATTTCTAGGGACAAATTACAAACATGCACCTCTAATAATACGATCAGAAACTATTTTTTTTCCCATGTCTTGTTCTTAAGTTTTTCTAATTTTGAATCCATTTACTTAATTGACACTTAAGTGGAGTTACGAGACTCAAATCAAACACAGCGGAGCTACCGACGGGATCCTTGAGAGGTAATGAGAACTGAACACTTGAAATTCTTCGAACGAAGATATAGTAACCCGTGTCTTAATCCCTGCTCTCGGTTTTGTGAAAAGTAAGACGAGCGCGGGTAAAACTCGATCCCTTTGATAATATCTTAACCGTTACTAGTTGTCGCTAATTTGGAACCAATGTTCCTTGTGGAGTTGCTTCCACTGTACTGTTTGGCGTATACTATTTGGAGTTGCTTTGATAATATCTTATTTTCAATAGAAATTTAAACTTGAAAACTTTCTTAAAAGCTCAACAACAGTATGCAGTGTGCAGGGAATCAAACAGGCGCAACTTACCAAGGCAGGGTAATCACAGGAAAGGTAACCGAGAACCATACTGCAGCAATCAAACAAGAGAGCTTTTTACTGTGAAAATAGCAAAAATTTCCGTCACATCAGTTGATAACTTCAGCGCAGAAATTTACTTCAGCAGAAGTTAGCTTTGCTTTAACAGTGAGCCCACTCTTCTGCCTGTTACCTTCGTCTCTAAAACTAAAAAGTAATGAAAAAAGTATAAATTTCTAGCTTTGACAGTAACGGTAACTAAACATGCAGGCGGTAAAGATGTTTCTACAGCACTTCACGTGCAGTTTCTACATTATTGTACCGTGCAGAAAATTCAAATTTACCATTGCAGAATGATTAGAGAATGTTTGAGTCAAATGCTATCCAATCTTTGCACCCTATTAAACTACGCAGAGTTAGAGTTGCCCCCGTGTTAAATTGTACTGGATAACACAATCTGCCTCTCGAGCTAAGACATGAATTTTCTTATGATTATTATATTTGAACTTACACAAAATATAAAATTTTGAAAAATTCCAACAATGATTTGCGTGCAGAGTGCGCCTTTACGTGGCGCTTGAAATGTTGTGGCCAAAATCAGAATCGAAAGAGAATCAAATGGGAATGGACGAGCACGTGAACAGACCTACGAAGCACAACACGAGTAAACGGTGGCTTGCCGGATATCCCCGACGAGTCTTCGATGCTTAAATTGAAACCAGATTCTGAATAGAAAGACAATCTGTGGAGAGAAAAAGTTGTCTAACATACCTTAGACCTGTGAAGGTACTTATAGAAAACTAGAGGAGATTTTATTCTCTTAGCGGGAGGCAACTACCTTAGATATAGGAATCATGACGAATTATATTCCTTATTGACCAAGGATTGTAGTATAATTGGAACGATGAGTATAGAGCCTTCTAAGAGGCATAAAATACCTCAAAAGACATACATGTCTTTAGTGAATATTTGATTATGATAAGGACACGTGTAACTTGTTGAACGATAGTGTAATTTTTTTTTTCACATCATTATCCCCCACTTTCACGTTCTTGGTTGAACACGGAAGTAATGCCTGACTCTTTCTTAGACGCGTCACCTCTAATGTTCAGTCAGAGGGAGATCACTCGTATACCACGTTTGTATTGCTTTGTCAAGTGCGAAACAATAGCTTCGAGAGTTCCCCGTTAGTCGGAGTTTGGGAATGCTGGAGTCTTTCCACGCAGAGTGGATTGCTATTTATATTGCTTGAGCCTATTTAGGGTTGTATAAGCTTTACTTAGGCCTCTTAGATTGCTTGACCACACCACCCACTATAGCCATCATTAAGGCAATTTGGTACGAAAAAGGGCATAGTTCAAGAGATCAAAATGAAATAATTCATTTTCTTAGTCTTCTCCAACACTCTCACAAGTAACCGTCAAACCCATCTCATGACACCAATAATGACCGCCTACTCTTCTCAACCCAAATATATTCTCACCCCACCTTCAGCAACCAACCTAGCATTTTTAGCAACAAAACCCACCATCATTTTTGACATCCATTGTAACCACAAAGATATTCACCAGATTATTATCCAACACCACCACCCCCACCACTACCACCAAATCTGCTACCACAATTACCACAACCGTCCCGACCAAACCCACCACCATATCCAATTCTATTAAGTCCATCAATTGGCCACCAAACCCCACCACTTTTGCCTCGAACCCAACATTTGTACTTAAGGCGGTGACAATTGATAAGGGTGACTTAAGGTGGCGGCGGTGATGTTAGTTGAAGAAAGTTTACGGAGTTGGTTGGCTTAATGGCAATTAGTGGTGGTGGCTTGAGAAGTGGCAAATAGAGATGGGTAGTGGCGATGGTACGCTGTGACGAGTTTTAGGACTAGTGGTTGACGGCAGCGGTTGTAAAAGGTTTGCAACGGTGGTTTACCTAGTGGCAAGTGATGGCTTGAGGAGCGACAATTAAAGGTGGGTACTAGCGGTAGTACGGTGTGATAGATGGTAGGACTGGTGGTTGACTGCAGTGTAAGAAGTTGTGAGAAGTCGGAAATCTATTAGCAAAGATTTAAGGCATTTGTGGTGGGTTAAGTTTGATAATGTGGCACTGCTACATCATTTTAATCCCTAATTTGACAAAAATATCCTTAAAAAATTGCACAGTGATATTTACGTGTTCTTTTTTTTTATAACAAAATTACTAATAGAGAAATCAAAAAGGTGACAGAACATATTTCCCACGTGGATTTCTAGAAATATATGAGGTTAAGGACTATTTAAAGAAAATAAGCATAAGGAACCAAAATAGAATGGCTTAACTTTCTTTATCACTAGTATTAACCCTGTGCGTTGCACATGGGACCAACAATGGCTAATTAAAAGCTCTTATTTATATGTCGCATATACTAATAACAAATAATGTTATTTTCACATTTTATGAGTTTTTAACCATTTTTAATAACAATATTAATTACCCATGTGCTGAGATTTTCACTAATAACATTCATGTAGAACAGTATAAAAGTTATATGACATAAGAGAATATACAAATACGAGAGATAATTATACATATATATAAAAAATATTGGGCTAATTACACCTATATTTCTGAGGTTATGGGGTAGTTACAGTTAAGGACACTAAGTTTTAAAATATAATATACCATGACAAAAAATTTTGAAAATGTATCTACCGTTCCAGATCCATTAAAAAATTACACTTTTTGCTCATGTCATTCATGTGTATTTTCTAAATGTCAATACTATCATTATATTGTATATACATGATATATAACAAAATCTAAAATCTTATTTTTAAAAATTATGGTAAATACCTAATTTTCTCTCTCCACAATTTAAACCCTAGATCTGAAGTCACCGTCGGCAGCCCCCCTCCGCCTCCCCACGCTGCCAGCAGCCTCCTCGCCCCACCATGGCGGCAAGCCCCTTGGCAAACCCAAGCTGTCGAGACGCCGCCGGCAAACGCCTTGGCGAACCCACGTCGCCGGCAGTCCCCCTCGCTCCACCATCCGGCAGACTTGCCCCACCACACCGGCAAGCCCTTGGCGAGGGAGGGAGGAAAACTGGGTAAGATTTCAAGGGGCGATGACGAGGGAGGAAGATAGGACGGAGAGAGATAGTGGTTGTTTCAGGTCGGGAAGAAGAGAGAACGTCGGTGACGAGGGAGGAAGATGGGACGCAGCGCCAGTGACGGGGGAGGAAGACGGTTACACAGGGGGAGGCAGGCAGGGTGTGGCGCCGGGGAAGGGGGTTGTGGCCGTGAAGGGGAGGCAAATGGGGTGGGGGTGGGCGTGGGAGAGGAAGAATAAACAGTAAATTAAAGTAAAGTCTTTCTTTACAAAAATTAAAGTAATGGCATTAAAAAAAATAAGGTTGCAACTTAAGGGCAATAGAGTCTTTTCATTAAAATCGTGAGGGTTTTTACGATTTCGTTTGGTCAACGGACTCAAGTGTAATTTGTCGAAACTATGGTCCTTACTTGTAATTATCTCCTAACCTCAGGGACATAGGTGTAATCAGCCCAAAAATATTTTAATCACTTATACTACTAAAATAAAAGGAGGGAAATTAATTTTGTTAGACCGTGAGAATATGTTTAAGTTGTGCTAAATATTAAAAAGTTTCAAGATTTAAATAAGATATAGATTAGAATGAGATATAAACTTAAAATGGAGAGAGAGACATAAAGAGAGATTTGTTTTAGTAGGACATGTCGACGTAAAAGAGAAAAAAAAATAAAATTTATTTAATTGGTTGAATACCAAACGATATAAAGAGAGTTATGCCAGGTAGAAAAGAAAAAGTTGCATTATGTATATATATATATATTAGCTTGGCATAATCTAACGGTTGAAATGGGGGAGGGCGGTACACGCGCGGATCAAAGGAGAGAAACCCAGAAATAAGGGGAAGATGAGAGCCCCACAATAAGGTGGTGGGGAAGAGCCGCCGCCTGACAAGATGTGTCGTGGGGTGGACCGGATTTTTGTCACATGAGCCCCACTCCAAACACTCTGCCTCAGGCTTACGTATGCCCTACCCCCCTCCCCCCTCCTTGGACTGTTGGACGGCGCTGCTCAGCTAAGGTTCCTTTCCTATTTTGTTTTTTGCACTTTGAAAACCAAAGAAATAACAATATTTGAGTAAAAAATAAACCTTATTATTATAGTTTAATAACTTAACTACATAAATGAAGTGCTTCAAAACAATTTGAAAGTGTTTTTTTTTTTAAATCATAAACTTTTCAAATTGTAAAAAAGTGATTTTCTTAAAACATTTTGTGAGAAGTGCAATTTTAAATCACAACCTTACCTTATTTAGATATTGGATCTACACATCGATGTCTAATTCAGAGGCATGTTTATAGGACGTAAACTAGTGACGTGTAAGAACGTCGAAACCCTCGATTTGAATTACGACATAAAAGATGGAAGTAAAAATAGGTAATAGATTTAGTTCTAATGGTATGTTAAAATGTACCATTCAACTATAAGCATGTTCATATGCGGGATAAACTCAATACGTATAAGAGACAGATCATTGCTTATTTCCGGCTAATACGAGATATAAGCTGATAATTTTATCAAAAACATGATTTAAACCTTTTTAATATCCTTATCAAAAATATGGTTTCAAATCATGTTTCTTAAAATTGCGGTATAATCATAAGTTTGTTTTTATAAATAAAGAAAAAAGGCAATAGAATAAATTAATATCTGGGTCAATTAAATAAGGCAGGTTGGGTGGTGTCTGCTAGTGATTGGATAGATGTGTGTGTACTACTGGAGGGTTGTGATGGGATTTTAGTAGTTGCAAGGTTTTTCTCTGCAGCTGTCAGGTGTTCCCACGTGGAGGATGTACAGGCGACGTGGTGTCTGAGAAGCAGGAGACAGACGATTTTGGGGTCTTTCTTTTTTGGGGATGTGGGCAGTTCCTGGGCTGTAGCTGGTGGATCCGGCGCCTGCTACTGCCTGGCTCGGTCGTACGTGGTGGTGGGGGGGACCTTCTTTGCCGTGTGCAGGTCAAAAAAATGGTGGTACCATTCAGGTTATAATAGGTTACTAGCTGTAACTATAGAGGAAGGGCCATCTTGATTTTGTTGGAAACTGTAAAGGTTGTCGCTAACCCTGTTTGATACCCTTTTTTTTAGCGTTGAAAATTAGAAAAAAATTACGTTCAGTAATTATTTTTTTTACTTCAGTTTAAAATTTTAATTTTTAATAAGACTGTTTTTAAAAACTCTAAAAATTAATTTTTTTTTTCAGTGTTGATTTTTTTTAGACTACCACCCTCCCACAGCCGGCGGCAACCACCACCCACCGCCGGCCGCCGCTGCCACTGCAAACCACTACAAAAACAAAACTGGGTTATCAAACACCCACTTGTTTTTGTAAAAATAAAATAAAATAAATTAAACTGTTCTTTAATTTTATTTTTTTTGGAAACTGAAAATCAAAAAAAAAGTTTTGTCAAACGAAACATTTACAAAATTATTATGGGGGAGGGGAATATGTCAAAAAGACGAATATGCTTCAAGTCAAATTATGCTAGTTCATCAAAAGTATATATTAGTCGCTATAGTTTTAAAATTAAACCCTAATCCTAACCACATTCTCTCTCCTGACGATCGTCTCCTCCCCTACCCCGGTCTCGCAACCACCTCCTTTCCCCCGTCAGCTTCTTCCCATCTCGCCACAGTTGCTCCTTACTTTCGTGCCGTCGATCCCCTCCTTCACAAAGCTAATGATCGTTCCTCCACCTCCGGCAACAAGATGGAACGAACTACCGACGGATCTTACGGACACCCAATGGGTCTCAAGGATAATAGGGGGAAGGAAATTCTCGTCTCGCTTCCACCTCGCTGCCGCAATCACATGTACAGGGTGGTGGTGATGGCTGGAAAAGAAAGTGGACAATAGGGTTTGAACTATTTAAAACTAAAATTACCTCTTTACCCTTAATAAACGAATGCAATTAGACCTGGTATAAGACAATATTTGTCTTTTTGGTCTTATGCCATTGAAAAGTTCTCCGGGACATAACAGCATATCTGCTTTTATTTATTTATTTATGATTAGGTATTAATGAAAGAGTGCTAAATTTGATAAATAATAATTAAAAAAAAGAGCGTGATACACACTCACTCAACAATAATGAAATAGTATTGTTAATTTAGCTTGTCCCAGTGTTCCTCAAAAACTTGGGCCTTAATTGCGTAGGGAGTGATATTAAAAAAACTTAGTTTCAGACTAACACCTCAAGACTCAAAAGACATGTGAGAACATAATTAATTAGTTGTTAGAACAAATTACACAAATAGCCCCTGAGGTATAGTCATATTACAGACGGTGCTTACTAACTATTTTTATAACATGGAGTTACAATTTTTCATTTTTCAATTTATAGAATTAGCAGAATTGATAAAAAAAAAGGACAATAATACCCTGTAACAAAAATCTAATTTACCCAACCCTCATCCCCTTGCAACAACTGCCGCTGCCGCCGAAGTGTGTGTGTGTGTGTGTGTCCTCCTGAAACCCTAACTCACTGCCCCTATTGCCCCGTCGCAACCACCCCCACTGCTTCGTCGCGCATCATCGAAAATGAATCCACCACCGTCGGATCTACACCGGCTAAAACGACCTTTCGCCGCCACCGCCCCAAAACCCCTTCGATCTACACTGCCCACCGTCGCAACCACCCCACTGCCCCGTCGAGCATCACCGAAAACGAAATCCACCATCGCCGAATCTAGACTGACGAAAATGAACCCCCCCCCCCCCCCCGGTCTACATTGTCCATCGTCACAACCACCCCCACTGCCCCTATCGCACACCACCGGAAACAAATCCACAACCGCCGGATTTACACCTGCAAAAACGAACCCGCCACCTCCACAAGCCAAACCCTTCTGGTTTTGCCCTTTTTCTTTGATTGAGTTTTGAGCAGTTATTTAGGTGTAATTCTTTGATGGGTTTTGTGCTTGAGTTGGTGGTTGCTGGTGGGTTTGTGCTTGAGTTACGAGTATGATGGAAGTTGGAGTCCCTGTGTGTGTGGGGTGTGTGTGTGTGAGAGAGAGAGAGAGAGATGGGTAGTGTTGCTTAGTGGGGGATGACAGTGTGGCAGTGGTGGTTTGCTACGTCAGCGGTGGTGTCGTCGGCTTTGGTGGCTGAAGAAGGAAAGACAGAATTTCAGTAGACCAAAAACGATACGTGGTGTCTTAATTTGTATTGGCGGACGCTTTTGACGAAATGAAATTTTATGTAAATATATTATAAATACGGGTAATAAAAAAATTAATCGAAACTGAGTGAATTAAGATAAATCTGAGGAGAGTTTTGTGTAACTTGCCCGGTTGTTCTCGCAAGTTATGGTATCAATATTCTCTTCTCAAGAATTTTATCTAATATATTTAGTATTTCTTAATATTTTAGGAACTCAGTTCTTGAAATGTCTAAAAGCTCAGAAATAAGCAAAGAACACAGGAGGACTTGAAAACGAGAATCCACTTTGATTGTCAAAGTTCACACAGAACCAGTGTGAATCAGACATGGATTGTTGGTCTGAGGCCGCCACCATAAGTTCGTAGGGACTAGGGACCAAAGACTGATCAAAGCTTCCCATGGTTAGAATAGCGTCACAGCCTAAAGGAAAAGGTCACTTTTAATCACTCCACTGTTTGGTAGGATGGTAAAATCCAAGATAGTTTATTATTTTTTGATTTTAAGATAAAACTGCATTTAAATCCAAGATAGTTAAAGTAAGTTGAGTTCTAGTTCCTACCGTTATGTTGTACATGCCTTAACCAAGTAATTTGGTAAGACTTTATGCAGTGTAAAGAGAAACATACCGTACGTTACATACGTTCTGCCATTTTCTTGTGTACCAAAAACAAAGGTGAAATTTAAGTGCAATGTGAAGCAACAATTATAGGATATTCATAATGTTTGTGATTATTTATGATCTTTAAGTCAAGGAGAGGTGATATGATAAAATAAAAATAAAAACAGAGTTAAAAGATGCATGAATTGTTTTATAATATATTTAACCTATTTTAGATGAGCGGAATCAGTAGAATATTTCTTGAGGCAAAGAAACTTCAAACAAAATTTTAAAACGAAAGGTTACATTATCACAAGAATCCACGTCCGACCAAACCTGCAATCAATGTCCAGGATCCTTCAAAAGTGTAAGTGGATTCTGTTTTTCACGTTTGAAGTTCTTAGAAGGGTATTTACGTATCATTTGATCATCCCAAAAATTAAATTTCAGAATTTTAGCTATGCGATCATATTCTACTTTTGACACAGTGGATATATTGCCTCATCTCTCAAGCCTTGATTAGGTAGGGAATGTCTATTTCCTCACACCATTATTTATTCAAACATTAAGATTATATCGCTAATTTACTTTTTAGCAACAGATTAAGAATGTCGTTATAAGATGTGAAAATAAACGCTTTCCTCAATTAAACCAATTACATTGAGACCTGCAGAACTGCCTCACCACCATTGTCCCAATTGAGAAGTCTTAAAAGAGTGGCACCACTTCTTAAGTACATATCACACGAGCTTTTGACTTGGGACTACCCAATTCAGTGCATAAGCTGAATGCTTTCATACACATTGCGTATATAAATCGCATTAATAAAGGCTATTTTTGTTGTCAAGGCAAAATATGCCAAAATGAGAAATCTACGTTTGGAACTTCCGCTTGCACTTGAACTAACAAAAAATACAAGATAATCGTAAGATGTTTTTCAATCCCCCAGAACAGCAACGCTGCAAAATTTTCATTTGCATCTCTCTCTGAATTACCGTCCAAGCGTAAAATCGATAAAAATGGTAGCTCTTCCATGCTTCACATCAAACAAGCAACCGGCTTCAAAGGCAGGAGCAAACTTTGCATCACAATAAATAGCAGGGGGTCGACCGATCATGAAAGCAAACTAGGCCCATTCTCAGCAGCAGTCCGAGCATTTTCCTGGCCAAAATGCCTGGTCATTTGGACATCACGAGAAAAATGTGTTCTCGCTTTTGCATACGGAGCATCTCTTGCTGCACAACAAAAGGAAAAGCACGAAGTCGCTAAGAGGAAAAAAAAACGGATGCCTACGATCTCATGTATCTTTGCATGGATAGGTTAGTTCGAACTGCTAATCTTTGATTCTTTGATATGGATGCCCTTACCTGCTATTCTTTGAGCTCGGAGAATATTCTGCCGCCTTTTCCACCAACATGTTATGCAGGTGATAATGAGTAGAAGTGCCATGCACGATCCTATTCCGACGCCAATTTTCGCACCAGGAGAAAGGTGAGGACCACATGTTGGTAATCCAGGAATACCACAAAGACCTGCATTATCTGTGAAACTGGAGACATCCACAGTAAGTGTCTAACAAAAAATACGATGTCGAGATATTTCATTGCAATTGTAATATTTCTTGCCACTGGTCGAACTCGGGATGTTTTGCAGCATGGACCAAATATCTAGCCACACATTCCCTTTGGACACCATGTGGCACAAGAGTTCATACATGTCTTGCAATAGGCAGAATCAACCCAGCTCCCTCCAGGTGGTGGATTGCATAAAAGCACCCCAATGCCTACAGTTACAGAGCAAGTTCTGGGGAGATTCTTTAGCGCCTGTTAGCACCAATTCCTTGACAGGAAGCAGCGTTGTAGACGGGCAGAAATCTTGTCACCAGGTGGAACCAGGGTAGCGGCAACCAAATCCTTCCTTAGACCTCACGTGAGATTGCAACTTGCTCTAGGAGAGAACTGACTTTATCCAAAAAATAATAGCATAGAAAGGCAGGTTGCAAAATGCTGAAACTAAGGTGGACTTTGGTAACGTCCCTGTTCCTTTGTTCCTGGTCTTTTTTCAAAAAAAGAAAAAACAGATTCGGTAACTGTTCTTATCTTTAATTCTTGGCATTAATCTTGATTTTGGGCCAAAAACAAGGAACAAAAATACGTCGTTCCTGGTCTTCAAGAGGCGATCCGTGTTTTTGTTTAGCCTTCAAACTCTCTAAACAGCAAAATTATACCGTATCTCAGTCTTTTTTTCTTGCTAACAAGATACCTCTCACTCAAGAATCCGTCAGTCCAAGCTATCTCTAACTCAGCAAGTGGTAGGTTGGAATGACCCAAGATTCCGGTAACATGGGTTCCCGAATAAAATTCCAGGAGATGATCTTGAGACACCGTCCTCTCTCGTCTCTCAATATGCTTTCCCGTAAAGTGGTGGCAGTCAGTTGCTGCCGATGCTGCAGAACAAGGACGATAGCGATAGCAATAGAAACTTGAAGCGAAGAGATTATAGGGTTTCAGGATAGTTTTCTTCGTTGGATCCAATATTGAATTTTTTATTCAGGAGTTAAGCAGTAGCAGTCGATTGAATGTTGTGATCTGCTAACGCAACATAAGAATTTCAAGTGTTAGAGAACTGAAAATTAGTTGTTCTTTTAAGATTAAAGTGGTGCTGCTACTAAGTAATTATTCTTGTCATGTTTGATTTCAATCTGCTGGTTACTTATTTTGTTTTTGTCATTCGGCAAAGGTAGTAACAGGGATGTGCTATATAAGTGATGGTTAGCCGATTGGGGGGGGGGGGGGGGGGTTGAAAGATGAAGCACTGAAGAAGGAAAATGAAGCGGTCATGAAGCAAGAGGAAAGAAAAAGAACAAACGGATGCCCCAAATGCGTTGCGGATGTTAATTTTTTATAGCAACAGATCGTCGTTTCTGACCTGTTCTATATGCTAGTATGCTAGGAAAAGATCAAGAATAGGTTGTTACCAACAAGCCCTAATAGCCCAATACTGGAGGTCCTGAAACTGTAAATGGCCACGAGTTCTAATCAGATTTAGCTCTGGACAATTGTAGTCCAGTTATCATCTGCAATCTCAGGAGCCCTATAAAAGATCCAACACCTCAACTTATGGGCACATTATCATGCGATCCTGTCACCCTTCTCTCCTAGTTATGTCCCTCTTCAGACCACCTAATATTCGAGAAGGCATTAAGGTTCCATCACCTCCTAATTAAGAAATTTGTGCAAATCGCAACATAATACTATCACAATGACACAGAGTGAGTACATACTTGAAGCTTGCTCTGTGCAAGAGCCTTCCTCCTAGTGCAGCTGGGACTCTTCCAGATAGGGAGTTGCTATTGAGATTCCTGCACCATAATAACATAAGTTGGCATAATAGCTCTCAATTCTAAGGCTATGAGATGCTTGAAATATCTTACAGTCTCCGTAGTGATGTCAACTGTCCAAGGCTTTCAGGAATTGACCCATTAAAGAAGTTGTAGGAGAGGTCCCTGTCATGCAAAACAAGGTTCAGAAGCCATGTTGCTCAAATCGTTGCAAAGCAGAGAGATCTATCATGCATGAAAAAGGTCTAAACTAAGTTACTCTATCAACGCAATGAAAAGGTGAAGTGTGGTGCTCTTGATCATAACGATACGGCTGGTTAAAATAATTTTCATTTTAAGCAGCAAGCTGGGCTTCTTGATCATGATTTTTAGGAAATATTTTCACCTGAATCACTGATCATCCTGGTAATACTCCATTTTTTAATAAGTTTTTCTTCTTCTTTTCCTCTTAGCGGACGAAGAATCCAATTCTTCGTCTTACCCTTGGGCCGAAATACAATAAATTCTCCCCTCGTTCAGTTTGTGTTCAGCAAGGGGGAAGCTACGAGTTTATCAATATTAGTTGTATGCACATCAGTTCCCCTATCTCTTTCCTATTGGAAAGTAGGGAAGTTACGTACAAACTATGGTGTAAGAAGGACATCCTGCTTACCGTACCTTCTTTGTATTACTGACCTACTATTAGAAAGGTAAAGGCCTCTACTCTCTTCCGATTCAGGAATAGGGGCCTTGGTCAGACGACTGGTTCCTTTATTCACTGAAGTTCACCAAAGGAGAAAACTTTGGACTCTAATCCATATAATAAGGGCACACTTATTGTGACTGAACAAAAATCAAGATGGGTAACAGCGTTTGTCGAGCAAATAAAGGGAAGACATTTCTCTTGGATTCAAAACCCTCAGCTACTTAAAAGTTCTTTAAAGTTCAAAACTCTCCAGAAAGCCATCACACATTTGGTAAGTTGACAACTTTGTTCATGTCTTTCCAAAGACCCAGAAAAAGCACGGGGATAAACACGTTCGCAGCCCTTCAGTTCGGTCAAAACTTCAAATGCTTAACGGGGCTATAGATCTGTAACAGTGGGTCAGGTTCAGGATGTTCACTGCAAGTTGGAATCTCTTGGTCGATTAGTTGCATCAAGGTCAATCATGCATGAAGAAAAGGAACATTGTTGATCATGCTTTGGCAGCCATGGCGAGGAAGAGAGTTAAAAGAAGGAAAACCAAAACTATAGAACTTTATGCAATCAATTATCAGCTTAGTGATCCTCTCATGAGTATCTAAAGGAAAATGATACAGCTGAACCTGATAAAATGAGACATGAGCTGAGATATACTCAAAGGCATAGTAAAAGATCACACCACACAAGTCAACAGTCCTGAGTAGTGTACCATTGCACAAAAGTCATATCACAGAATTGAAGCGACCAAAAGTGTCAGAAGTAGATTATCAAAGCTTTACTCACAGAATTTCTAGGGTAGCAATTGTCCCAAGTGAGGAAGGAATGACCCCATGGATGGTGTTTCCACTCAAGTTTCTACAATTGCACAAGTTAAACATATGTAAGAGGTTATAGTACCGACCTAAAGCTTATCACTAGAATCTGTTAACATCTATTTTCCTGGAAGATACTAGCATACGTTATAAATAATTCACCAAGGTCAAAGCGCTAGCATTGACGTGTTGGTGGCAGAGGAAAAAAATTGAAAAGCTATTGAGATGTTAACAAACTTTTAACTATCTTTAACAGGAAAGAATATAGGACAGCAGATGGCATTTCAAAATTGAGGGAGGATCCTAATAAAAAGCTCACATGCTTTGTAGATGACGCAGTTGGGATATGTCCTTGGGTAACAATCCCCTCAAACCTTGATTGTCAAGGCCACTGAACTTGAAAGGGAAAAGCGAAAGAACGTTAAAACTATGACAACATAAGTAGCATAGAGGCTTTGACGTGATAACTAATAAAATGCAGATGGGCGAATTCTGATCTTAAACTTACTAAAGGAAAAAGAAGAAGAAGAAAGACCACATAGTAAATGTGATAGGCCCTTGCCCCATCTTGGACTTCCTTTGGCTTAGCTAATTTAGGCATATGTCTGGTCTTCTTGTTACTAGTCAGCTTTTGAGGAGGAAGTTTGACAGGTTCGTTATTACCTCTTTACACCTCACCCCAGTAAAAGAATTGCTAAGATGTGGTGTTAGAATCAGGGGTGTCTGTACACGTATATACCAAAGGACGTTAACTGCTGTATTCTCCCTTTACATGGTACCAGGGAGTTATTCCTACAGGATATGTGAAGATGGGGAATAACCTTTCAAGTTCTTACTAAGTCATTGGGAGGAACTCAGATCAACTACGCTCTGAGGGGGAGTATCAAAATCGTGTATTAAATGTCAGGGATATATGGGTCTTTACACCCATACCTGCTAAGCTACTTTAAATATAACTCCAATGAATCGAACCATTTCTGTTGTCTCCACAGGAACTTGCCGTGAATATGAATACAGCTATTAAACCAGTGAATGAAAATGTTATTTGTAACTGACAGAGAAGACCAATATTACCGTCAAGCAGCTATAACTACAAAAGGACTCAAATTTATGATAATTGTGTTTGCCAATGAACCTCGTGCTCAAGACATTGCTTACAGAAATAAATGAGTTGCCTACAAATCCGCACATTTTTTAATGTATGTGCCAGTAAATTAAACTAAAACGGCAAACGGAAAAAAGAAAGATGTCATATTGGAGTAAACCACTATGCATAGAGTTGACCAATAATAATCTGAAAAGGGCAGACATAACAACAAAAAAATGTCATATTGAAGCACAAAATCATGGACATACAGTCCATCAATCACCCATTCACTGCTAGTTGTGTCAAATTGGCAATCTGCTCCGCTCCACGGATGCAGTTGTGGAACACATGGATCACCATTCCAACCGAAGCGAAGTGGAAGCCCCAGTGCACTCTTCAACTTCTGCAAAGCCCTAACTAGAGAAAAAGAAGAATATCATTTCACAACAATTCATTTTAGTGTTCCCAAGTCTGACTGGGCACCACACTATCATATACTGAAAACAAAGAATTCAAATAGAAATATTCTCTACACTAGTCGTAGCAAAACATGGAATAAGTTTGTAAAAATTGTTACTTACAAACAGAAGCGGATAGATGAGCTAACATGCAAAAATATAAACAACACAAACAAAAAATGTTCAAACCTCTTTCGCTCAAGCTTGATAAGCATGTGCTTATTTCATAGGATTAGCATGTAATTGTTGAAGCTTTCTATTTATACTCATGACGTGCTAATGGTGACAAGCCGATTGGTACTAGTAAGGTGTTCTCAGGTTCATATGTTTTGTTGTGTCTGCTGTTCCTGTTATCGGCCTGTCCATCCAGATGGAGGGTATGCCCTCTCTGTCATGTTGTTTCTTTTTGGTCTTACTTTCACACCCCTCTCTTTACCCCCGATTAAGCACGATGAGGTCAATGTCCCGAAATCTGTACATGGTCTCACAGATATCAAAGTAAGAAAGAAGGTGTTCACATTTTCCGGTGCATAAAACACCAAACAAGTAATCTAATATTGTCTCGTAATGTTTAAGCAATTTCCCACCTCATTCAGGTTGGTAATGTTGCATTTTAAGCGTGCTATCTTCATCTGTTAACTATAGTTGATTAATAATAGCAAAGCATACATGCATAGTGCTTGGTGCTAAAACATCTTGACAAGTGCGTGTAAAATGAAAAGTAGGCATGCACTTTACAATACCACTTAATTAATGATAAGCAAAAAAAAGGCAACTAAATGTGTTTAGTAAACATAAAACCCCAGAGAGAAAACACATGGAACTTGAGCAACATCTCAGCTTGAATATCAAGAAATCACCTCAGAATTGGACTTCAGAGAAAACCAATGGCTGCTTTCTAAACAATATTGTGGTGACTTACATTCAGATTATCACGTATGAAGGAAATATAACGAAAAATTTAACGCAACTATTGAATGGAATAAGTTAGTGCAATGGAAAAGTAATTTCCACAGAAGGTCAAAAAAAACATGTCTGTCTATTCAATATTTTCCGATGACACTCACAGTAAAGGCAAATGGTTGCCAAGAAAAATTAAGGAAAACACTGGCAATCCTCATTTAAGAACATACGAACTTTTACAACAACACCAGAAGCAAAAGACACCCAAAAATAGGAGGACGGAATGAAGAGGCTGAGGCTGTACTAGGTACCTTCATCTATTGAAGTTTTTGACTCGGACATGACAACCTCAAAGATCTCAATGGCATTAATTATGGCGTAGCCTTTTGTGGGGTGCAAAGTTATTGCCAAAGTCCTACCATTAACAGCAACAGTCTTGTTCAGTACAAGAGCGCTGTAGATATCCCCAGTCATATTGACTATGTCAACATCTTGAAATGCGATATCTCCATTTATGAGTACGTCAAACATCCTTTGTCCTACTCCTGTGACTGAGGATTCAATCTCTGCAAAGTGTAACCAAATGGAATAGTTTCTGTTGGGATCTACATCCATAGTGTATAATAACTCAGGTTGATTCTGAGTACTCACAAGAGCAGTCTGATAAAGAGCTTCTGGGTAAAAGTTTGGTGCCTTTGAGGCCTTCTTTATGCTCTTTTGGGTAGATATAGCACGATCAGATCCTTGATCAAAAGTAGAGATGAAATTCCAGAATCGATCCCCACCCCAATGGTCCCCGCTATAGTCCACATCGAATCTAGGATTTTGAGCACCACAACTTAGTCTTCTGTCCGTTCTTAGGATTGTCCCTTGGCCCCACTCTGGGCCAAAGTCGTATGCTTGATCATCAACTTGAAGAATCTCAATCGAAAGAATAGCTGGATCCCCATGACCGGTGCTATGGAAACAAAGAGAGGCAGTTCCGTCCATAAGAAATACAACGGCCTCAACAAATGCTCGCTCATCGTCCTGGTTGCTCCAGCCAGAAGGCAATGAATAGATCAGAGTTCCCTCAACAGAAACATCAAAAAGAGGTTCATTGTCAAAACTGGGTTCTGCAACCAATCCAAAAAAAATTCTCACTGAAAAGTGGCCATGTGGCAAATGGTTGACATTGTAGCAGTTTTCTGGCCCCGCAGATAGAGGAAAATATCGAAGTGTTTTAAGTGGAGGGGTAATAAAACTTGGGCGGGTTGCGTTGGCTGGTCCACCTCCAGTATATGCAAAATCCTTATGCCATAACGTATTGGTTGGTGGAGTATGGATGTTATCACGAGCTCCGCAGCTTATTCTCATGGCATATGGTGCTGCAGTGGGTTAAACAGGTTTCTTAAAAATGGAAAGCTTAAAAAAAGACCTGACAACTACATATGAAATCCTCCAATTTTAAGGACACCAGATAAATGTATTGTTATTACAAAGAGACCCTGAAGATTGCATTTATTTTGTCACCTTTACTACAACATCTCATACACGGTTTCAATTTAATTCCTATAGTAGGATGCATCTAAAACTTTGGTAGAAAAGCAAGAATATACAAAATGCTAATATGGAAACGTGCGGATACAGTTAGTGAAAACCTAATCAACCGAAGCTGAGAGAATGTTGCCAAGGAAGCGCTTATGTGAACACTCTCTACACTCACCGTCTGGACGTTTTAATTTAACTTTTTAGATAAATATTGTATTTACTAACCTTTTTAATTCTCATATGGGTTCCTTTTTTTCCCTCTCCTGTCACACAAACCTTTTCAATTCAGATTTGGATAGCTTTTTTCCTCTCGTGCCTAGACTTTAGATCTTCTCATTTAATCCAAGCCTGCAAATTAGATGAAAAAATCTACACGTTCAAGCTTTAAATTCCTAAATCATTTCCTTTCACATTTATTGTAATTATTATTCTTTTTATATCCCTCTCACGTGTACTATGTCTGTCTTTTATTTCACTAAAATTCCAATCCTTTAATCCTTCACTAGGATACTCTCCCACCTTCCATCTTTATCATCATCAATTCAAAATTCCTATCCAGATTAGTATATCAATCATGGTTAGCTTTCAAAAATATCTTAATTGAATTTCGAAACTTTGGCCTTTAAGTCCAAGTCCATCTCGCTTTCTGTACACATAATATTTCGAATTCACCCGTGTGATTTCTGACCTTTTAGATATATGTATGTTTTGATGATTTATGATACCCTCTCTTTATCTTCTGATTTGTCTTGAACATGCAGAGTCAAGTTGAACTTACAGCACAATAAGACCATTAGCAGTGTAAATATTGTAGACAACATGCAGTATATATATAATTTTTTTCCACTTCGTAGTACGGTTGATATATTTGTCAGCAATATAACTTGCTACGTGTTTCCTTATTCTACAGCCAATATGGTCCAAAACACGATTGTTTGATTTATCTAATACTTTTTCTTTCAGTTTTGAAGTTTGCTAAGGTCTAAACTTCCTTATTAATCACTTCACTTTGGTCTCAATTGTATGAGCAATTTGCACAAAAATAAGCGGCTCTGGCATGATGACAACCCAATAAGGTTTGGATTTTGCTGTAATAGCATTATTAGTGCCTCCCCCCCCCCCCACCAACCCTCCCACATGTGGCAGCATATTGCAACGTTTATCTTCTGGATGTGCAGGATGATATTTGGCACTTCCTTATCACTTTTGTTTTTGTGTTTTGTCGATGAACTATTTTCTGCTATTTTGGAGAATACGGTATGTGACGTGACAGTAGTTCATAATGATCCTACATGTTTAACCCTTTTCAAGTTTCTATTGTTATTGCTTTCTAGATTTTATCTCCACTTTTATGTCCCGCCAAAAATTCATAGTTAGAATCAACTTTTTAAGTTTGAGATTTATACCTTCATGGTACATATTTTATTGTGGTGTCTTTTCCTCTTTTACGATTTACTTCCTTTTCTTTATTTCACTCCAATTCTTTTCTCTATTTTCCTCCAAAAACACAGTTTTGTCGATCGTAAAAAATTTCTCTAGTAACACTAATTTTGTCACGTCAATTAGAAAGAAAGTGCTCCCGTGTGCAAGGCACAGGATCAAAACTAGTTTAGTTCTAAAGTTACAAGCTTATTGTGCATCTTAAACAACATTACAAGAGGGTCAGCCTTGGACTCATAACTGTATATTTCTTAATATTGACAACAGTGGGGTAAGACTACACATGTCAACCCGCCAAGACTTCACAATGGCAGGAGCCTCCTTTACCAGCATTTAAGATATCCAAATATGTGACATTCTTTTGTTATGTCTCTTAAGCATTCACAAAAATTGAGTAGTTTTGCTCAAAAAAACGCATGCATTCACCCAAAGATCATCCATCACCATTCACCACCTTCTGCTACCGATGCAGGAAATAAGATCACCCATCACCATGCATACACCCAATCGATGACTTAAGCGTACATGCGTTGAAACCTTGACCCAAAGTAGCAACAAAAAGAATCCCATGATTTTAGCACACTTGTGCTACTTTTTTGCAGCAAGTGTTTATACTTCACCTTTGTTGTTTAGTTCCGTTCTGCCTGCATAAAGGTCCCTATGTTGGGGTTTTCAGTTTAATGCAAATTCTATAGTAGGATACATCGAAAGCTTCCTTTGTCTGTGTATTTCTTATCTTGTGGAATCTAGGTTTCTTTTCACCAAGTTTTCTTCGCTTCCGCCATATCAACTATTCATACCAACTGAACAAAATAATATTTCAAATCAAATAAGAAAAAATCTGAGGTCAATAAACTGAAAAAGGCCATAATTAAAATCACAGATCATTACTTCAAAACCTAATTAATGAACTCATGCAACGAGGCATGCACACATTATACCAAAAGCTTCGGCATCCAAGTATAAACACAAATGGTAACTATCAGTGATAAAGGAATCCATCCGTTTCATTGGACTTTCCCACTATGACATTTTGCGGATTCGTATGATAGATTTAGTACATGTAAGCGTCGGCTTTACTCATTGTTTTTACCCTAGCTTGATTTGCCAAACGAAACTTAATTGACATACGGTTGCTATTTGAGTTCAGTCTAGGTTACAAATTACTAAATCTATCCCAGATATTCGCAAAAAGTAAGTGGAGAAAACCCAAGGAAAACGGAGCAAGCAGAAACTGGATTAACATTTTAAGATCAATCGCCGAAAACCGCCATTACTACGATAGATTACTCGCACAAATACCCAGTCGAAACCTAACTAATGCACTCATCCAACAAATTATGCATACATTAATCCAAAAGCTTCGGCATGGATTAGTATACACAATTTCGCTTGCTAGTACTAGTATGAGTCCTAAATCACTTCCCAAACCCCAGCACACACAAAATCCGAGTAAACAAATTAGCATTCATACAAGTAGCAGTAAGTCTTGTGAACAAATTACCTCCACCTCTTCCACAGTGAAAACGTTGAAAGAATAAGAAGGCGGCGAGGAGGAGCCGTACGAGTAGTCTGTGCATTGTAGCAAAGCTTCAGAATGTGCAGTGGACTCCGCTGGAACTGATTTTGCTCTCTCTAGAGGCGCGTCGCCATTTTCACACTGTTGACTGCGCTTTTTAGGGGTTTAGAGAGAGAGAATCTAGAGAGAGAGAGAGAGAGATAGGGAGAGAGTGGAGATCGGAGTGTGTTTCGGACGTGTAAGGAGGTAGACAGTTGAAAATTGATATTATTATTATTATTATTATTATTAGTTTCTTGCATTTTTCTTAGTTTTGCTTTTTGAGTTTTGACCCGTGAAGAGGAAGCGTCCACATCTGCTTAAAATAATTGCGCATCCATTACAATATTGATCAAGATTTCCTAATATATACATATTCAAATAATTGTCCTAAGGCTATAGCTCTCTTCGTAATTAGTGATAGCTTTGTGTAAAAAACAAAATTTGCATCACGAAGCATCAGTCATATATTGTTTAGGAGTCTCGATACCGCTGCTCATTATAAAAAATGATATTTAAAATTTGTTAAAAAAGAGTTTAGAATATTGTATTCTAAGAGGCTATTTAGACTCCTTAATAAGTTAGTTTGCCAATAGTTCGATACCGCTAGATAATCATATCATCTCCCACCAAAGTATATTTTTTTGAGGAAAAAAGTGGATAAAAATATATAAGAGAGTGAAAACAGCATTTTTTTATCTTATTTAGGACGTGTTAAAAATGAAAAAAAATAGAGAACAATTCTTTTGTGGTTCGGCCACTGAGATAATAATATCAAACAATGTTCATCGAATAAGACTTGCGGTTAACAAAAAAAAAAAGGTTAGTGCGATGAGGTTCAATTTGCTAATAAAAATTTAGGAGCTTATTTGCTCAAATCACTCTTTAATTGTGACATGATTGCAAAAGTGCTCTTCAAGGTGAATAAATAGTACTTTAAAAGTGCTCACATCAATGCCCCTTAAAAGTCAACAACAATTTGTTGAAGCCGTGACGTAGTGTTCGTCCTGCACATCAAAGTCAATTTCTGCTTGAATCAGTGCGCCATTGCAGGAGGACGCCCGGCATGTCGGGTCAAATGCAAATATCCGACCGGATCGAGTAAGCTTAAATATCCTTTTTATGACGGCGATGTCTCAGTTAAAATTGCTGAAAGTTAGATATAAACATATACTAGTTTTGACGATGTACGTTGTATACAAAAAAATTATTATTAAAACATTTATAAATCAATGAGTAAACTTGTATAACTAGTGTATTGTTATGCCATGTAAAACTTTTCTATGACATACAATTAAGAAGACAGACAGTTATGTCATTTTAACACTACAAGAAAAAAAATCCGCCGCTAAATTTTTTAGCGACAAATTTATCGTTACTAAAAATTTCTCGTATAAAAGTCCGTTACTAATAGTTTGGCGATGAAATTTTCAAATCTGTGGTGTAATATTTAACTTTTTTGCAACGGATTTATTTATCAATTAGGGACGAAATATCCGTCGTTAATTATATTTTAAGTATTTTAATTTATTTTCTGTTTTGTTAAATTAGCGACGAAATAAATATTTTAGCAACAGAATATTTCGACACTAAATAAGATATTTAGCTACGGAATATTCTGTCGCTAAAAATCTGATAACAGGAACAATTTTAGCGACGGAATTAATCCGTCGCCAAAAGTCATAATTTTTTTATAAAAAAAGTTATTACCTAGACCTGTAATAAAAATTTCATTTCTCAACAACAATTTGCAATAATTAATACACAAAGAAATATATATAATCAATCATAAAAAAAATTATTATAAAAAATACTCATTATGTACAAGCCAAGAACTGGATACAGCCGGTTAGGGGAGGGGAGAAGAGTAGAAGCCGGGCGCGGGGGGGAGGGGGGAAGCTGGGATCGGGCACGAGAATGGGCTCATCAGGGATTGTCAAGTCCCGGATCTGGATCCTGCTAATCCGGGGTCGGCTCGGCATGTCCAGCAGTGGTACCTTGCTGATCTTACTTCATGATCATCCTCAACACTACCATAGCAATGTGTTGGATCTCCTCGTCGTCCAACGAATGTCGAGGAGCCGGTGTCTGTGGAGGGGCAGCGGGGGGTGAGGACGCTCTTATCACGGCACGAGCAGTCGTGCTGGCATGCCGCGTATGCGGCCTTTAGGCCTATTGACGACCTCTGGCGTATCCAGCCATCGCTTCAAGGCCCCAGTACTCACACCCGTACTAGTGGACGCTGATGGTTGTCCGGGCTGCTGCTCGGACCCCCTAAGCTGTTCATACGAGGCCTGCAAAAATAGTGATTTAAAAATATGTTAGAGCATTAATTAACGTAACAGACATTGAGGATAGAAAGACAAAAAAATTAACAACTTAAACAAATTGACTCGTATCGATCCGTCGGGCAATATCTGAAATATAGTATCCCGCCCGGTGCGCCTCGTCCTTGTCCTAATTAAGGTTTAACTGTGCCAGGTAGTGTTGATTAGTCCTAATTAGCTAATTAGGGTTTAACTGTGCCAGGTAGTATTGATTAGTCCTAATTAGCACTAATTAGACTTAATTGAGTTGTGTTAATGCAAATTATGACTAATTAGGCTAACTATAATCAATATGTGGGTAATTGGGTTTATTTAGGCTAATTTAGGATAATTACAGCTAATTTGATTTTTATTGGGTTCTTAAGATTAATTAAAACTAATTAGGCTCATTAGAGCTAATTAGGATTAATTGATTTATTAAAATTTGATTTTTATTGGGTTCTTAGAGTTAATTAAAACTAATTAGGCTCGTTAGAGCTAATTAGGGTTAATTGATTTATTAGAATATTGTTAATCAGGACTAATTAGGGCTAATTATAGCAAGTGCTGGAGTTACGATGAGATTTCAGGGGGTGCATGCTAAAAATGTTGCGTTAACCTAATTAACCTAAATTCAATGCACAGTCAACAATCTCAATTCTGACACTTCACACAAGATGTCGATATGGTGTCTGATACGTGTCTGACACCTCCGGACACGTGTCCGACACGTACGACACCTACGGACACGTGTCATAGTCCTTTGGACACGTGTCCGACACCCACCGACATGCACCTCCGGACACATCGGCATACATTGATTTATTTTTTAAATGTCGGACACTGTCGATCAGACGTGGTGTCCGTGTCTGCTCCAACTAACAGGTATCTCAATCCAATTGGATCCCATCCTCCGTTAACAATCTCAATTCTTAAATGCTCAATGCAATAAACATTAATAAAAATCATATATTCAATCCAATTAGATCCCATCCTCCATCAATAATCTCAATATCTCAAATGGTCAATGCATAATTAACAATCTAAAATCATCAATTAACAACCTAAAATTATTAATTAATAATCCCAATTACTTCAAATGCACAGCTAATTAGGGGGTTCTATTGATTCAATTTAGGGTTCAGTTGATTTTGGGCATTCAATTTAGGGTTCAATTAGTTCAATTTAGGGTTCGGTTGGATTAGGGCATTCAATTTAGAATTCAATTAGGGGTTTAATTAGTTTAATTTAGGCTTGTTTTAGTGTAACTGCTACCATTGTTACAACCGCCAGCAACAATGCTAAATGCATTTAATGTAATCTTTTCTAACAATTTTAACAAATAATTCTTTACGGTACATTTTAAACATTACTAAATAAAAGTTACTAAAAAAATTTGACGACATTTTTATTGTTGTTATATGAAAGTTGTAATTATCTTTGCCAAAATACAAAAATGGAGCACCGCGACTCGATTTGGCTCCAACGTTGCACAAGTGCTCCTAGATGAGTTATAAAATTAGGTTGTCATGACTCATGAGCAACTTTGCTGAACCTCGAATAGAGCATTACTGGTCAATTAGACCGTACATAACTTGGACCTGGGGAATCTCATCATGTGACAAAATCCCAGACGACCCCATGAATAATTTGGGTATGAATAGCGGAAATTTTTTTTAGATCATCATAAATGTTAACCTTTAAACTGAGGATAGGAAGAGTATTGATACCTCACTATGAATAGAAATCCATCGAAAGTTCTCCCTTATGCTCGACGTGAATACCCTTATTAATCATTGAGTAATAACAAAAGATAGCTTATCTCATTCGAGAAAAGGTCCGCCACAACAAAGATACATATGACTTTTTTATTAGCCGTAGCTTTGGATTGATCCAAGTACAATAATCACTCCATTTTAATTCTAGGCTAGATTAAGCTAATTTAGAACAATTCTTCATTACAAATACATGGAAACAACACTTGCAAACACAATCTACAAGAGAGAGCTATGGTGACTTCAACTAAGTTGCATTATCTAGATCTAAGATCATGCGAATGGCTTGAACCAAAAGTAAGATAACGAGATAAACAGTTTTACTGCACATCTGCACTCAACAAAACTGATACAGATTGTTTGCCACTCAACAAGACTGATACAAATTGCTTTGCTAGCTAGGATGGTTGCCCAAATGTACATATAAAGCTGTGCAGCTAAGATGATTGTTAAAACTCTCTTGCTAAATTCATACATTTTTGTCGCTAGAACGTGCTTTAGCGACAATTTTTCGCTCTTAAGTCTGCTACTGTCAGGATGGGCTATACAGGTATATGTAGCACTTTTAATAGTGGGATATAGAGGAGGTCAGATATTAATTAACAACAAATTCAGATTATACACGGCAGAGAAGACAAATTCGAATGTTTTATGTATGTACATTGAAATTCAGAAGAGCTTATACAAGCAGAAGTGTGATTATGGTCAAATGCCTGATAATCAACTTTGAAAAATAAATAACAAGATTAATTTAGGACAATTGACATATAGATCTCGAGGTGGGTACGACGACGGCGGCGTTGGTAGTGCGGCGGCAGTGGTGGGCTTCGTGGAGCGGCGTCGGGTGGGGGATAAGGGTGTCGCCGAAGGTGAGAAGGTCTTATTATAATTACTTTTACCGACGAAATTTTTAGCGACGGTTTTATTCCGTCACTTAAATAATTTTAAAAAACCCTCAAAAAATACTAATTTTCTAAAAAATATTTAGCGACTGTAATTTCGTCGCTAAAAGTCCGCCGTTAAAAGTCCGTTTGTAAATACTTTTACCGACGGTGGCGTTCGTCGATAATAGTATCAAACGACGGATTTTTAACGACGGGTTCCTCCGTCTCTTAAAGACCTTTTTAGCGACGGAAGGTATTCCGTCGCTCAAAATTCGTCGCAAAATATATATTTTCTTGTGGTGTAATTTATTAAGGATAAAGAGGTAATTTTAGTTTAAATTGTCTAAACCTTAGTTATATATTTCTTCTCTAGCCATCACCACCACCCGTAGCGCACAACAGCAATGGCGAGGTAGGGAGATCGCATGGAAATCACTGCACCCCGCTCCCCCGGGGGGGTAGTGGGTCACTGTCATGTTGGGAACTGTGATGGTGGGAGATTGCTGTGTAGGTGGAGCGACCATGGGGATGACCCTTGGACTGTTGACATGATGGTGGTCACGACTATGGAGAGAGGATAATTAAGGTAATAAATTTGAAAAAAGGAGACACATTTGCTCTTGATCAATTAATTCATGTAAACTTGAAATAGGGTACAATTGTTTTTTCGATTACATGTCATTGAAAAATTTTCTATGGCATATCAACACAAAAGTCTTTTCCTAACAACATTATTAGTAATAATAAGATAATGGCTATTTCAAATTTTTTATACGAGTTTTCTATCACTTTTTGTCATTAAAAATGAACTTTCTAACGATTGTTAGTCTTTTAGCAACAATGAAGAAGTAAAATAGCATAATTAGCTCTCTCGCATCAAAATAGTAATGACATGATATAATCATAACTCCCACTTAAAAATAATAATAATCATAATAACCCGTGCGCTAGAGTTTGTGTTAGTTAAGGCCACCGAGAATCAAGAAATTAAAAACATAAATCTAGTAGCCCAAACAAGATGTCCAAATAAGAACATCCACGCCCGAACCGATAAACTATTCATCCCAAAGGGTTATATCCATTGATAAGTTGTGAAGAGATTAACCATAAAGTACTTCCTGACGAGCTCTAATATGATCAGATTTATAAGTAAGCATCTCTTATAAAATATGAGCAACACCAAATCCCTCGTGTGGACTTTTCTATCTGCCTCCTTACTCTCCCAATTTCTAAAAAAAAAAAGGCCCTGGTAAGACTTGTTGACATGGAAGACAAAGAAATTTGATATCTAGTTGAATGACTGAATTACAAATGATAGATGATACATATGTTCAGTTGAGAAAAAAGAGCGCTAACGTTCTCTCAACTTTGATATGACTAGATTAATGCCTTTTTCTCTTTCTCTTTAATAACTACTAGTTTAATCATGCGCCTTCTATTGTAGAGGGAAAAGAATTTTTTTTAGGGATATATATATGTAGTGAATTTTTTTTTTAGGGAAAAGAGTTTTAGAGAGTAATTTCATATTTGCCATTAAGTCTACACTAGTGGCCACTATGTCCTTTATTTTGTTCTTTGTTTGGTACCTATTTGGTCCCTTACGAGAAAAAGGTGATACATAAAACCTTCCATTGAAATCTATGGACGAAAATTGTATCTCACTAGCTTTGATTCCATATATTGCACATGGAGCGATAATTGTCAAAGTATTAATTGAAAATTTTCTTACTTGTATGCATAACAACAATAACAAAACTGGTAATGACAGGATAAAAACAATTGAAAATTTATTTTCACTTTTATTATGAATTAAATACTATTCTTGTCGTGAAAAACGAACTTGAATAATAATAATAGTTAGCTTTTAGCAACAAATGTAACTGAAAATAGTATATGAAATAATAGAAATAATCTGTCCCAACTAATAACAAAAATAGTGATAATTCTAACTATGATAACCCGTGGCCTTGAGTAATGCAACTCGTGTCTTGAGGTTTGCATTACTCAAGGCCACCAAGAGAAGAGTAAAGATATGTAACAAATAATTAAAAATAAAATGGGAGAGTAAATTATGTATATATAACTTATAATAAATAAAAGGATGGATATTGTCCTAGTCACAGAGAAAAATTTATAGAAAATATTCGGCTTCTCTAAACAATAAAAGGGATCTAAAATTAAAGGGAATATGTAGAAAATTAGTTTTGACAAAATCTTAGGAATTAATGAAATTATAAAGATATAAATAAAATTTTTAAATGAGACATTTTGATGTAGAAGAGGGAGAGATATAAAATCTATTCAACTGGTAAAAAAATATTCAAATCAAATTGAATAAGAGAGAGGGAGAGACAAAAATAAATCCAAATAATTATTATAAAAGTGAATAAATCCAAAATGACTTCAAAAGGTCGAAATAGAAAAGTCCACATGACAAGTTAAGATGGTGTCTACGTATATATATACTGTAACGCCCCGAATTTATTTTCGGAACGTTAATGTCAGATACACAAAGAGATCAGATGAAATCCTATAATTATCAGAAGACTCTAAAATGGTAAATCAAAATATACACTAATAATTTCTAAAAATACATCAATATTTAACACATTAGCCCCAAGCCTTTGTACAAATCAAGTTCTCCAACACAGAGTTTCCCAAAATAAAACCTAAATACCAACAACTTTGAAACAAAGGTAGCTAACTCTTGATCACTCAGCTAACCCTTCGATTCCAAAGTTCTACCTACTGATCACCTGAAAGGAGAAACCATAAAGGAGTGAGCCAAATGCCCAATAAGGTCGTTCAAAGGACCAATCATACATAAGCAAAAATTATTTGAGAAACGAAATTTTGAAAGCACAAAGGGTCTCAACGAAGCGGATAATCAAACCAGATTTCGAATGTCAAATATATGAATATAGAGACAGACACTAGGGAACCATTCAGAAAGTGGTCACATACTTTATCACTGACATATGAGGCCGGTTTAGAAAATAAGATCGCGATCTCTAACTGAACTTCCTGAGTTAGTCTATGTTTCAATCCACATGGGTAAGTCAGACATAAGTCACATACACTGTGACATGACTCATAGAGTTATTAAACAAAGATTTCAATTTAACACACAATCAAGTATCGGACATGTCAAATAATACACAGAGTTTACAAAATAATAATAATTTCTAAAACAAATGATATAAACATCGAATCTAACAAGTCGTAGCATTTAGAACAAGTTATTCATAACAAAGCTCAAAGTAAAAAGTGACCTGCAAAGGGTGCACAAATAACTGGATCCTAATTTGTCTAACTAAAAAACATAAAATATCATCGGAACACAATTTACCAAACATACTACTGCAAGAAAAATTGAAATTTCCTTCCAAAAGTGCCCGACCATTAAGGTGTAGCAAGTTAACACGACATAGAACTCGCCAAATATGGTAGTAGTTGTAAAAATTTATAATCCTAATGAAAATGTCGATTGCATACAACTTAACAGATCATAATGGCATAGACACTGAGATAGTAAATTAAAACATAGGACTTTGTTTGCTTGACATATCTCGCCAGCTTTCATACCCTTTCTTTGTCCCGCAGGTGGAGGTGTTTGTAACCCGTAGGGCAACTAGATCCATGGTATACATCATGTCAACCAAATATGTATCTCGTCACTAGAGTTGTATTACACTCGAGAACTCGATTTCAGAAAAAAAATACACGTTACAAGAGTCATATTTCACGCGAGGATCCCATTTCAGAAAGCTACATAGCAAAAAGAAATTAACACCAATGATCCTCGGACCCTATCTTGGGAGGGAAATTTTAATAATTTTATTGTTTTCATGTTCTAGGATTTTTTAATATTTTCTGTTGAGAATGAGAACGACGACCGAGTCGGAAATACGATTTTACATTTTAAACTATTACTTCTCTGTTCATTTTTCTTCTTTTTAGTTAGGCATAAATACTTTGTCTTCTAACAAGCCAGATACAAAATTTACGGCTCATCAAAATGATACTGAGAAGTTACAAGTATTTATTTATTATTATATTATACAGGCGTTATTATGTTATAAACCTGTTCATCATACCCAAAATTCCTACTTGCCCAAAGTGGCTCTACCATCACAATCAGCGTCGCCTCTGAGTCCCAGCCCACATAAGCGAAGGAAGCGAGACCAGATAGCAGCAGAAAGAGGGGGCAAATGCCAACCGCCGCCGCCGCTGTTACCTCCGGCAAGAGCTCGGATTCCGACCGCGAGTCCAGCCTCGCCGACGACGAAGAGTACGAGGAAATCGAGGTTGAAGTAGAAGAAGAGGTCGAAGAAGAAGAAGAAGAAGAAGAAGAAGAAGAACAGAACGATGATGACGACAACAACGACGAAGGTGCTGACGTGAACGACGAAGAGGCCGAAGTAGACGGTGACGAAATAGGCGAGGATTTGTCGCTAATCGACGATCATGATCATCGGCAAGGTCAGCTTGCGTACCTACATTAAAATGTCGCTGTTTGTCCTTTCGACTCTGATTAAATGTTGCCTATGTCATCGATGTTTTAGGTCATTGTTGTTTATCTTAACCTTTTGCCTTTCCTAGGTTAATGTAGTTGATTTGCATGCGCTTTGATACGTGGACTTTTGATTTGCTTTGCTTTGGAGTGTCGCTATTTACGTTCGATTGCACTAAAATGTTGCTGACATCGTCAATGCTTCTTAACCTTTGCTCAGATTATCGGTTAATGTTCGTTGATTTGAACGCGTTTAAAAATATCTGAAAAAGTGTTGCAAGTGCATGTTAATTAGTATGTAGGTCTGTTTAATACGTAGGGATGACTTGTCCCTATATCTTAAATTTTCTGGGTGCCGTTAGTAGAAATAGATAGTGACATTCACTTTTAATAACTGCATAAATTCTGATTAATGGGGCCCACCGAGTGCAACTGCTGCTCCTTTTCCTTGCTTCTCAGTTTTGATGATGCCTTTAGGAGGCAATAGATGAGTGGAACTAGTGGTTGGGTGCGTTTCCATAGTTTAGGGCTATTCCTGCTTAAGTTATACATTAAGATGCAAATGTGTGAAGTACAAAGGAATGTGAGCCTTACAAGTAGGGGACTTGATTGGTATACAAGGATACAAGGGAATACTGCTTGATTAGAATGTTTCGAAGTAACGGTGCAAGGGAATCTGGGGTATAATGGCCGTAAGGACATGCTTGTGTGATATCAAAGTTGGGGGCCAACTTCACTTTTGTTGTGCATGTTTCTGTTTCCTATTTTAGGTTTGGCAAGCATGGCAAAACTTTCAATTTGTTGCTCAACATATTGACAGGGAAGCTAAATTTGGTTGCGTGTTGTGGATTTGGTAACACAACAGCCCAAATGATGAACCTGTTTGGACTCCTGGTGTGGACCCAAATTTCACATATAGGCAACCAGCCAGAGCCCATGCGGATGCATATACAATACCTTAGGTGGAACTCGGGTGCCATATATCTAACTTTGTTTACGATGTCATGCGTCCATAGTTTTCCCATTTCTCACTGTCTTTCTATATGGCATGAGATTTTTGCCCAACTTTGTTATAGGGATGACTACTTTCAAGAGCTTATCTATTGGCTTATGGATATACAGCTTTTGGCTTATGCCAACAAATAAAGCCACAGGTTTTCTTTTGTTAGACTATGAGAGCCACCCCGCAGGTCCCAGAGTCAGTAGCTGGGAATCTCTTCTTCACCTAGCGGCGTGATTGTGAATCTTTCTTGAAAAGATTTCTTTCCTTTGAAAGAGCTGTGTGCAGGGTGTAATCCTCTCTATGATCAATATTTCCTTCTTGATGCAGTACAAGAGTATCTAGGCCGGTGCTCTTTTTAACTACACAACATGTTGATGTCGGCGTAATTTTGATCCAGCCACTTTTCAGCTGGACTCAAATATAGTTTAGTGGACAAAGCCAAGTCAGAAGCCAACCAGGGCTGGGGGTCAAAGAACATATCCGTTTGGATATCTTACATGCGGAGAGAGACAAACTAACCTTTGTGATTTTGACGGGTAGCTATCCCTGCAGAGTGGTTTTAGTGGATTGCCTGCTGAGTTTTGGTTCTTGTTTAATCTTTCCAATCTTAACATTTAGTACACAGCTGGAAAAGAGAGATGTTTGTTGAAAACTCTCTTGGCAGGTTGATGTTTTATAATTGACGTCTATGCAAATCATAAAGAGAGTTAAGCAGAAGTAGAAAGAGAGGATGATTTGATGGCTATTGCAAAGAGAAACCTATACGGTTGGTTATTAAAGGCTTTGGCAATTATTGATGTGACTCTTATTCCTCGATTCATCCAATATGTTGTCACAGTTTTGGGTAGAGAGCTGGTTATTGGCACTGGAAACTAAATGCATGGGGCCATTTCGGTTGCTGAACCGCTATGTGTTTGGCAAGTTTTCGGCTTCCTGTTTGAGTCCTAAACTAAGTGATAAGCAGGGCAATGGGAGCATGAGTTTGTTTGGTAGTGTAAGCTAAAGATAAAAGGTTTATGAAACGGTTTGATAATATTGGAGAATGAGGTTTGACTACAGTGTTGCTGTTACATCTAGCGTCCTCCGGCCTTTAGTTTACAGCTGGCTGGCTGCTGTCAACTAGTTGGTTTACGGTGGTCATTTTGTTAAGCTGGAGCAAGATTGAGAGTGCAATATGTTTGAGCAGCAAAGGTCTTTACTTGGGTAGCATTTGGTGGGCGCTGAGCTTGGTGGAGGCCTTTATGAGTAGTTGATGTAAGGCCGGGAACGAAGTCACATGAAGCGGAAGTGGGATTGAAAGCTAAACCTGGAGCAAATAGAAATACCACATGTACCTCCTCAGTCACTTCATGTGTAGAAGAAATGGCAGGCTCTCATCAAGTTACTAAAACATAAGGGTTCTATAACCTGAATCAACTTGGGAAACCTCAGCAAGAGGGACTGAGCTAAGAGGGAACTGAAACGAAAAAACTCGGCTATCTCCATAGGGCTTGAGTTCGTATCCCTTAATCTGGATTTAGCAGCTGCAGGAAGGGAGGGAGGGCTAGGCGTGTGAGTACTCCCACTGTCCAACTCCACGTCTGCAAGCTCATTTACACCTGGAGGATGAGGAGAAGGACTAAGAAGACGGAAAGATGATCTGTGGAAACTGTGATTGGCTAAAGATGGTCCTCTACCTACAACCGTGTAAAAGTCATTGATCTGCTTCATTAGTTTGGCAAATGAGTCAAAATGTTTCTACTTCTTCTTACTCTTTGACACTCAATCTTCTAGTTTATTCATAATATTTGTCTGGAAGTACGTGTTTATATCGCAATGGAAGCAAATCTCATCTCCAAATCATGCGTTTGGGGATATTTTGCGTAACGTTGCATTATCAACGTGAAGGTTGAGTAGGTGAATTTCGGTATAATTTGCAGATCCAAGACAAATCCGCTCTTAGTCCATAAAACTGTGCTCTCATTGCCAGAGTGGTGCCTGGCGATATGGATAGTGTGATCAATATCGTGACTGAAAAAGTTAGACCATTAGGTGGGACTGGTATGGAAGATTAAGGTGGTAGAAGCTCGTAACCATGGGGAAGGAGGCGGCCAAAAAAAAAGAGTCCATGGATGAGAAGTGGAAAAAGTGAGATTTTGTCCACTATGTGGACAACCAAAGATGCATTGTCCACATTTATGTTCGTAGATCTTTTTGTTAGGGGATGACAATCAATTTAGAGTTGATTGAGCTGTTGCCGCTGGGGGGGGGGGGGGTGAGATGTTGCGTGTTGTGGTCCCACTCCTCACACCCTTCAGCATGATGCGAATTGAGGTGGGTTATGAGCTGCTGTCAAGAGTCATATGGACGACGTCAATGGAGGGTTTCCAGGCTGCACGTATCTCAAATTTGCAAAAGCGTCTATCTTTTCGACGAGGCTGTCGGAGTGTTAGCAGTGGTGCATCCGCCTTACAGTCCAATTTACAAATTTAGTTAGTAATCTATACTAGTTTACTTCAAATTTTATAACTTTCACATGTTCGTTAATTATGAAGGGGGAAAAAAACTTCGACATATCCGCTAGCGAGATATAGCTAACAGTTTCATGTCACTAGAAAATTTTAACATAATTGTGTGGGAATTTTCAATTTTGTTTTTTCATAATTACTGTTCATTAGAGACTTATGCATGACATCCACATGCATAATATAGGAGCCAAAAAGGTTCCAAATTTAAGCGCTCAAAGGTGGCCTACGGCCTACCACAATTTCGCAATACAAATATAACCAAACTAGAAAGGCACCAGATGTATTACATGTACAGCCAATCTTATATGCCACATGTAATACATCTGGAGTTAGAGCTGATATTTGATTTAGAAGCCAAAAAAACCTTGACTAATGCTCCCACTGACGCATATTAAGAAAGTCCCATCAAGCTTAACACTGTAATAGCCACATGTCAGAAGCTGGTGAAATTTTGAGCAAATATAGCTACGAATTGCATGTTATAAAGCCATCAGACACAGGGCATTGTATGTATGAGTCTAAAGATGCATGAAAAATGGTTGCAGAACATCAATCTAGATTTAGTTGGTTGAAGGAACCCAGGACATGGCTCATGCCTTTATATTCACAAATATTATGTCCATGGCCACCGACAATTGAACTCTAAGCCAGAGCATTGTAAATCGCATAAATCCCAAAGAAACCGTCCTTGAAACTAGATGGATCATATCCATCGTCACCTAGCTTCCAAGCAGGGCTTATTATTTAGCTATGGGGGTCATATTTTCTGAAGGAAAGCAATCCTCTGCAACTAATAAATCTCCAGCAGCTATATTGAAGCTAGACCCAGTTACGCTGGAAGAGATTTGACGCCCTCTAAAGAGTGGTACAACCAGTCCAGAACATTTTCAGTCCAATAGCAAAATCCCAAAAAATATGGTATCCAAAGATCTGTGAGATCAACCTCAGGAAAAGTATATTGGCATCATTCCTGGAGATTGAAGGCTACACAGTTCTAAGCTAGCAGGGACAATACCAAAGAGAAATGGTATTCTTCAGCAGTTCAGCTCCACCTTGTATTTCCTTTGTTATCGGATGTGCTGCTGCTGCTAGTAGCACTCACTGAAAACCAAGCAAGGTATCTCGAAAGGGATAAGCAACTGATGGTTCATCTTACTTTGACAAGGAAAGCTGCAACGAGTTGAACAAGTCCTTAAGATGGCGGGTTTATCGCACAATAGGAACATATGGCTTCATACATATGAAGAATTAGATCTCCTGTTGGATTAAGCAGGTGTCTTGATACTTTCTTTAGCTGACTAGTAGTGACTCTTACTGATCGCCTCCCTGGCTCCTGCTTAAGTACCATCCTGGGAAAGCACCCAACTATGAAGCACCGGTGCGGCAGTCTGGGGGAAGCACCAGCTCTAGGTGCGCGTCGGGTGTGGCATGGGTGCGTGTCCAAAACTACTTTTTTTTTCAATTTATTTTCTGGATCTTAGGTGTGGCTCGGTGACGCACCCAGGTTTTTTTGGCAAAGAGTAGAAGAAGAAGAAGAAAGAGAAGAAGGAGAACAAGAAAGAGAAGAAGGAAAAGAAGAAGGAGAAGAGAAGAAACAACCTCCGGCGGAGCCGCGAGGGTCTTCCAGCGAGAGGCAAGCGGCGAGGGTCTTTCAGCGAGAGGCGATCGACGGTGTCCGGCAGCAGTGGCGACGGAGCCTCTCCTTGCAGAGCTCTGTCAATGTTGTCTGTTTTGGGTGACGGCTGTGTTATAACTTATATGGTAGGGTGTCTATGAAAGTTTCTGTTTATTATGTTTAACTCCCAACTTTACTGACAATCTTTTAAAATAGCCCCACTATTTTAAAAAAATAACAGAATTTTTACAAACTTTGTCATATTTGGGTATGCACTTTCAATATTTCTAAAGTAGTCCTCCAAATTAATAAAATACCTTATTGTTTGTCTAAAATAGCATTACTTTTGTTACATATAAATAATATACATTAATAAATTTTTGCCGTATCCCTTCCGCACCCGTATTCTATTTTTTTTTTTGAAAAAATGACGTATCCGTGTATCAGCACCCGTATCGCATCCTCACCCGCACCAGAATCCGTGCTTCTTGGGCACCCAATATTGGGGCTTTTTTGAACAGGAGAAGGGAGTCGTTTTCAAGTCCTGTAAGTTTAGATATTTGGTGTATATTATCAGTTTTAACTTGGGAGAAGGAAGCACTCTAGTTCGACCTATCGCATTTTTACGCCGCGAGAACCAGTTTAAAGCAGACAAAAGCATGTCGGTATGTTAGGCCATGATTATAAAGCTATTCAACCTTGCGGTACTGCAAGGACATTGGGTCTTTAATGGGGTGGACTGTGACAGGACATCTTGCTGGGTGCTAGGGTGGATGAATATCCCTGAGTGATGCTGGACATCTAGTGTTGGACTCTTTCAACTTGGTGTGGCGCGTTTCTGAATTAAGCTGGCTGGCCCCAAGTCGACAAAATCAAGCAAGATTGACATAAATACAAAGCACATGCATGCTGAGGTCCTGCAACACTTGTCCTGAGGCAATTAATCGATGCGAAGTCTTTGCTATCTCCTTGCAGTTGCTAATGCTGTTAGGTCAACAAGTAGCTACCAAACTATTCATAGATTGGCTAAAGCAAGGGAGAGATCAACAGTTAATCAAGCTCAGCAAACTTGAACAAGAAGATGTAATCATGATTGAAATACTAGTGAAGGAGGGGCGACAAAAATGTGGGTGGAAGAGGTAAAAAATTAGTTATATGGAGCCGCATGGAAATGGTATAGATTCAAGGTGAAGATTTATAGGTGTGGGTTACAAAGTGGACTCCTGGGCAGTGTTTGTTTAATGAAAGAGATGGAGAAGAAGAGGAACTCCAATCTCTGATTTCATGAACTAGACGGAAGAGTTGGGAAGAATGGTCAGGCGGAGAGGAGAGGATATAGTAGGGGTTGAAGATTACCCTAAAAGGATGAGCTTAACAGGGGACGATTTGGTTATGAGGCTTCAAATCGAAACTGCAAAGACTCACTCAATTTGATAACTATCTTTTTGGGTACGCTTGTTTAGCAAGCAAGGGTAGATTAAAATTTGGCTTGAAAGAGAGGTAGATGAGTTTGGTTTCCATCATAACGAGAGAGGATTCTGCCACTATAGTGCCATTAAAGACAAGGTTGTACTTAGAATTTTTCCCAGTTCGAGGACACGAATGGGGAGGCAATCAACAGTAAGATACCTTACTAGAACCTGAAGTAATGGCCATCTGTAAATAATTTTGTCGTGCGGATATTTTGGAGAGACTGCAGGTTTTGGGTTTGTATGACGCGGTGTGTTAGGGATGAGTCCAGAATTTTGTGTGTTGGTTCGTACGCTACCCGGAGGTAATGACATTATTCAAGGATATGAGATCACAAGGCGAGTAAAGTGAAATGAAGAGGGGTCTCAACTTAGAACAAGATGAAGCTCACGAATTTATGTCGATCTGCTAATTATGAAGCGAAAAAGGACGAAATGACCTGTAATTGCTTTGGCGGCGGGTGTTTGTGGAACTGCTATAAGGCAGAGCAAAGGCTTGAGCTTAAATGAGTTGTTATTTTCTTGTTCTTTCGTTTAGTTTCCAAGGTTAGGATATCCTTTTGTTTTTCTTGTATCCACCATTTGTGCATTGGTGCTGACCAAAGTGAGTATCATTGATTGTCAGCATACATCGTGCCTTATAGGATCTCCTATTATTTAAGCTTTGATGACTAAAGCAAAAGCGCATGGAGTTAGAGCCAATCCTTGATGTTAGTGTTATTAATTCTAGTATCTCTTTCTCATATTTGTCTTTGCTTGCATTTATTTTGTGTGATCGATACCCCCTTCACTCCAAGTCAGTATATACTATATGGATGCCTTCATTCCCTGATTTTTTTGAATGATCAGCTCTGAAGTTCATTTCCCAAAAAGGCTTGGCTAAATCTACTCGGCCTTATGATATTGTACATCGTCTTGGTGTGCTGGTATTTGCATTTCTCTGTTAGTTTTGTAACATGGATCATAAGGCTACTCCATATCTTGAAATCTTGGAGAAGACAATTCAGCCAGAATAGTACACACTCTTTCGAAAGAGTCAAATGAGTCAGTAATGTACCTTTATACTCGGTTTGGTGGAACCAATTCTTTCGGGATTCGGTTTTCAAATTGGGAATTGGATTTGGAATTCAATTCACTTTCTGTTGTTTGAAACAAAAGGCATTTCAAATCACATAATTCCTATTTTGTGTTTGGAACACAGAAGAAATGAGAAGGTAGTAAAATTTTAGACAATAATGTCCTTGGGTTATGATGAAAAGCAAACTACGGTGAGTGGTTTCACATGTGCTAATAGCACCATATGGTGGCGGTGGCGGTGGTGGTGTATGAATAGCAGCAATGTAAGTGGCGGTGTAGCGGCGTTGACGGTAGAAGTGGTGGGGTGGTAACAATGATAGTGGTGGTGGTGGTATCTAGGTTTCACTAGTGGTATGTTGGCGATATTAGTCATGGTGGCGGCAACAGAGACTTGCTGGTGGTGATGATAGATATGTTTATTGTGACTGGGTTAATGCAGTTGCACCCTATGAAGCACGGATACGGGTGCGTATAGGCAAATGCGGCCTTTTTGAAAATTTTAGTATACAGGTGCGGCAGGGATACGACAATATATATATATATATATATATATATATATATATATATATATATATATATATATATATATATATATATATATAGGGTCGTGATCCATTGTTAGCGCTAGCACATCCGCTACATAATGTAGCGGACGTAAATTATCGTCCGCTACATTATGTAGCGGACGGGCAAAACAGCGCTAGCAAACGTGCTAGCGCTAGCAATGGATCACGACTCATATATATATATGTACTTAATATTAAATTTCTAAACAAGACAAATCATTTGAGTTTTAAGAAAGTGCATGTATAGTTGAATTTAATTTATCATTGGCTGTTATATACTTCAGTGGGCTTAAAAATGCATAGACCCACTTACATGTATATGCATGGGACCTGTTAATGTTGGTCATGTGGGCTTGCATGTGATTATGGAATGCCATGTGGCCAACTAGGACTTGTTATTGTTGGTTAGCCCAATAAATCCCAACCGAGCTTCACAAAAGAGAAGAACATTATACAGTAACTAAAAGCAAGAAGAGAGGAGTATAAACTAGCTCCTAATGGCCTTGCAGAGGTCGCGGGTGGTTCCCATCATCACCTGGTGTTGCAAGTTGTCGCTCATCGATGGTTTTAGGTTGTCGCCGTCATCACCGGTGGTTGCTGTCGCAGTAGCGGTCACACTTTTGGCTAGTTACTCTGTTGCCATTGCGCTCTCTCTCTCTCTCCCCCCTCCTTGTCACAGATCAAGCCCTAGCCAAAAGAAATCTGCCATTAATGAGGTTAGTAGAAGTTTTTATTATTTAGGATTTGACCCGAAAAACTTTTGTTTTTATGTTTTGATCCCTAAAGATTCTTTTGAAAATTATATTTTTCACCCCATATCGGCCGCAGCCTATGTTACATGGACCCTTCACTTTGGGGTGAAGGGGCGGTGTCCAGATGACACGACCCTGATACAGGTACGGGAGCCGTACCGGACCCTTTGGATTGAGATCGGACACGGCTCATGTCTCTGTGGCTACTTAGAGGATGAAGAAGATTCTAGGGCAACTTTGAATCCGGATGAAATGAAGAAGGAAAAAATGAATCTGCAGAAGAAAGAAGAGAAGGAGAAGCAGAAGATGAGGGAAGAGGAGGAGGAGCAGCAGCACAAGGGAGAGAGAAGGATTTCTCTATAACTTCACCTCGAGAGACGCACAAACTTGTCTTGCACTCTTGCAAGTTGAAATGACGACTGAGGAGGGGTTTTCAATCAGCTATAATATTTTTTTTTGCCTTTTTGCTGTCTCATCTGCCACAAGCCCAGTACTGCTGTACCACACATCCCTGAGATGGGATGCAAAGCATGGCCTCTTAAATGCTCTTTCAGCCTTTTAACTGTACAATATCTCCAACTATGTTAAAAATCTAAAATATGTTACTTTTTGACAATGGCAGCTCAATTTTTAAATTCATAAATTTTAATGACAACTCAAGAGGTACTTCTTTGCCAACCCTCTCCAATAGTCCAATTTAACACATGTCTTGATGCTCTACCTCACATTCCTAGCATTCTATTCAGAACATTTATGTTTACTATAGTAATTAGTTATATACTTATATATGGTGTTTAGTAGCGCACTATAGTAGGAATATAAATGTAATATATATTATGTATGACGTGTCCCCGTACCCGTGTCCAACTTTTGGACGGTGTCCACGTATCCTAGAATTTCGAAAATAGGCGAGTCCGACACTCGGACACGTACCCAATCCGGACACCGACACCGAGTCCATGTAACATAGGCTGCAGCCGATCCATGTCCTATTAGCACTCGAGCCACACTCGCTATTTAGGAAGTTAAAAAAATAAATAAAAAATACTGGACACGCACCCATGCCGCACCCGCACCTGCCGTGCACGTGACACCGGGGCTTCACCCTTTTAGGCGCACCCCTGCTTCAGAGGTTGCACCATTGGTAATGGTAATGACAATGACGTTTGTGGTAGCATTGTTGATGGTTATGGTGGCAGTAGTAGTGTGTAGTGTGTCGGCATAAGTGATGATGGCAATCAATTGACGATAATGGTGGTCGTAATGGTGATGTAACACACTTGACAGCGGTGGTGAAAGTGGTGGTAGTGTCGTGTGGCAATGACAACAGTATGGTGGTTGTGATGTGTGTAACCCTGCAATGATAGTGGGTATAGCAGCCAATTGGTGGTGGTGGTGGTGACGGTAACGTAATGGTGGCAGTAGTGGTGGCGGCGACGGTTGTGGTACTAAAGATGGTGTGGCGGTAGCAATAATGAAGGCAATACTGGTGGGTTCAGTGGGTGTAGAGATTCAGGTAAGAGTAAGAAGGGTGGATAATTGTTTTTAATTCATGTTAATTAAAATCCCATGAAATCACCATTTCTCATTGGATTTCACATATAGAAACAAATCCAGTTAATTCACATGAAATCCAAATCCAATTCCAATTCCCTTTTTAATGTTCCAAACAATAATACTAGAGTCTTTGAAATAAATTCCATCAATTCGATGGTTCCAAACACACTATTAGAGAAAATCGAATTTATGCATAATGGAATAACCTATGAAGCACATACACAGCTATTTGGCCGCCATACGAGCCCTGCTTGGGTGTGGCTGGGTGCTCACCAGTTGCAGCTGTTGAAGTATCCAATTGGTTTTATTAGTTTTTCCAATTTCTGATATGTCCAGGTTACGTCTTGTGTACATTTTCTGTACGTATGGGACACTTTTGTGGAACCCCCAAAAGTAGAAAATGCAGCAGCCGTCGGTATTCGACACCGCAGTGTCGAGTAGTGGCAATGAACGTCAATGACAACCGCTAGGGCTCGATGGAAAGAAGAAGAAGAACAGAAGTGGGAGGAGGATGAGCTAGGTAGCACGGACACGGTGTCGGACACGGACACCGATGGGGACACCAGACACCGCAATTTCCAAAAAATTGGGTTTTGGACACCGCAGGACACCGATATTTTTTTAATATTTTTATTATATATATATATATTTAATAAGTATCAAATACATTCCATAATCTAAAATAACAAATAATAATGAGAGAACTCTTCTGAAATTAAGTAATAAACTAACAATAAATATACACTAAAACATTGCATTCTGAAATTAAGTTGACAAAATAACTAAAGTAAAAAAAAAAAAAGAGAACTCTTCTTTGGCAAAATAACTAAGTTAACAAAACTCTTTTTAAAAAAACCAAAACCATCCATCTGACTCTCGAGTCTTCAGTCAACGACGGAGGGAGGGAGAAAATAAAAGAGAGAGAAGCAGTCACAGACGACAAGGTACCGTGAGTCAGTGACAACGGCGAGGACCTCCGGCGACGATGCAGTGACCTTCGACGACAGCGACGACGAGTCGCAGCAGCTGCTTCAGTCTTCGCGACGGCGACTGGAATCGTCGGTGTCGTCTTCGGAATGTTCGCGAACAGCTCTGGCGACAGCTACAAGTCGATAATGGCTTCCGTGAGGTGCTTCCAAGCTGACGGCCGTAAGGTGAGATTTGCAGATTTTTTTTTCAGATTAGGGATTTAGGGCACAATCTGTTTCTCTTAAAAAACCCCCACATCTTACATTCAACACCGATTAACCCCCGAAATTAGTTCCAAAAATTCCAAAGTAGCCCCAAACAGTCGGACACTGCACATCACCGTGTCCGACACGGTGTCGGAAAATAAAAAAAAAATTAAAAAAATCGGACACCGATTGGCGGTGTCAGACACCTGTCGGGCGGTGTCCGGAGGGTGTCGGGGTGTCCGTCCGTTTAGGACACCAAACCCCCCCCCCCCCCCCTAGGAGGGGTGTCCGTGCTTCAGAGAGGAGGAGGGAAGCAGGCGATCTCTTTCTTTTGGGAGTTGGCTCCAAGTCTTTGACCAAGATATGGACTAATACTTTGTCCTCTTATCACCCGTGATGGTTACTGCTACACGTGTAGTAGTTGCTATGCAAACTTGTTAAACCTTTAGAAGTGATGTTTCTTAATCACTACTTAATACATATAAATAATAATAATAAAAACTAATACTACCACTACTATATAAAAACTATCATATATCATTAAAAAGGCTAATTTATATATAATGACATTTGATTTTTCATTGAAATCAAGATCTTTCAATTAAGAAAGTTGTTTGCTTATTATCAAAGCATAAAATTGTATAATGTTATGACGTATCCTAGCTGCACCCATATCCTATAATTTTCAAAAATGCAGTATCGTCTTATACGCATCCCTGTCGTGTTCCCGACCGCACCCAAATCCGTGCTTATTAGGGAATAACCTTGAGGTTTTTGCTTTAAGGTGGTGTTACATGCTCCAAATTCCTGCAATGAAGGCCATGTAGCCAAGAATATGATTTCCACGCCGTTGTTTGATGCAGTGATGCTCGACTTTCCCAATGTGTTGTGACTTCTTATGTTTGTGTTTTCTTTAGCAAAAGAGTCTAGGCAATCTTTTGTTAAGCTCTGTTTAGCAAACTCAAGGGAATCATCATTTGTGCCCAACCTTTACTATATTTGGCTGCAAGCATTGTTTGGAGATGTTTGCTTTGCTACCCTTGATTTGGTCTGTTTCTTCCATGTAGATGAAGTACAAGTAATGGGATTCAAGGGGCACGAAGAGCACTTGAGGTCGGGTTCTTCCAACCAAGAAAAATCTGTAGCGATCTTAGCATCAGATACGCGCGCAGTAGAAGATAGTAGAGGCAACCCCCAAAACACTTGTTTAAGTGAGACGATACAAGAGGAGGAATCACGTGCCGATGGTGAGGATCTTAAGTGTCGCGAAATAGGGAAACATCTGATTATTGCTCAGACTATGAACTTCAAGAATTTGCTACTTATTAGAAAGATTTTTGGTCTTTGCAGGAAAAAGAACACCTAAAGTCCATTTTGATGCACATTATGGTACTAACGCTCCTCAATATGAGAGAGGGACAAGGAATGCTGAGACCGCCCAACCTTTGGGTGTATTTGGCAAAGAAATGACTGCTGCAGTTTCAATGCATGATGGCTTTAATGAGGAGACTAATGGTATTCTGCTTTCTGATGAAGAAACTAAGCGAATGAGCATGCAGTCTGGGGAGGATATAAAGAAAAGGGCAGCAAGGTGTGGTTCTGCCCTTTCAATCAATTTCTGATTAAAGTTGTCATACAACTGAAGTGTTGGCTTGCACTGGTTTTAATCACTTTCATGAGGTCTACTTTATTGTCACATTTTCCACGGACTAGAACCAATTGTTAACGACTTAAAAGGTTTTCCAGATTGGATGTTCCCGTGATAAGGCCTAGAAGTTTGTCCCCTGGTGTGGAGTTTAACAATGGGAACAAGCGACCAGCCGTTGTATGTGACTTTTTTGCCAAAGGTTGGTGCATCAAAGGGAATTCATGTAGGTTCCTTCATGCTAAGGATCATGTGGAGGTCAATAGCCAACAGCATGCTAGCGCTGGAGATGAGAGAAGTAAACCCCAGGCTAGTGAAGGTATTTCCCTAAATTAGTATGGAGTATGGATGACATTATTTACGCTATTCTCACTTAGTAGCCCCGGAACTGGTCCTTTTTCGTGCATACTTCTTTACTTTGATGATCTTAATAAGCACCTTGTGCTTTATCAGGTTTAAGAGACTCTTTGGAGAGATCAATCTTGGACAGTTTCCCCGATGCATCAGCTTCTGCATCTGCAGAAAACCCACCGAGTTCTTCAGAAAGGATCCCAGCTCAGGAACATGGGGAAAGCCCAAGGTGGAAAAGTGAGTCTCAGGAGTTGCATGTATCCAACATGGATACTAGGATTATGTCTGCTACTAAGGATGTTGAAATTGAGAGGCTAAAGCAGAATTGGTACTTAGGTAAATATGAAAACAGCGTTTCACCGGTTGTTGAAGGCAGTTCTCCCATATCCAGGGGTAGCTCAGATTGTGGCACTTTCTTAAGTGGCTCAGTTCTATCATTGGATCCTTATCAAAGGGCTAAAACCTCCTCTTTTGCAACAAGTTTGGAAGAAATCGGTACTAAGAGGAACCACTTTATGCTTCATGATAGTTGTTCTTCGATCTTTTGCCATTCTCTACATCCATCTTCGAGCAGTTCTCAACGTACAACTGGGATATATCCATTAGAACATATTCCAGACCGTACCAGGTTGTCTATGTCATTTGGTTCCTCCCCTTGGAATTCAGATCCCCTTGGCACCCAGAAGTGTGTGGATGATGATAGAGAATATCCTGCTTCTGTCGCTGCTGCTTTGCAACGGAGCTCTTCTCCATTCTCGCTTTCTGAATTGGAACATCGGTCTTGGACTAATGTTTCTGGCGATCCATTTCGCCAAGTTGGATACCAAACAGAAATATTTTCCAACGATTGGGAGCCATCTATACCTTTTCGGCCATCATCTTTTCTTACGCGATGTTTGTCATCTCCTGGGACTCAGTATGATCCTATTCGTGATAGCATTGACTCACCCAAATCAGATGGGCTCCCTAAATTCTCTTCCTCTAGCCTAGGGACATCAGTTGTGACGACAACTTTGCAGAGAAATGTTGATCCTTTCCCAGGGACCTTTTTACCAGAATATAGCTCTGATAAACATTCTCTGGCTAGTCATCACCAGTTACATGATAGTCTCTTGGACAGCAATGATTTTGGCAAGGATTTGCTTATAGCTGAAAGAGAAACTACTGGAAGTTCTGTTGCTGAATGGCGAAGCAGAAGTACCTTAGCCAAAGAAGAGAAGCTTTTAATTCCTCCTCAAGTCAGAGATATTTCAAAAACGAATAAAGTTAACAGCTATCATGATTTGGTACTTCAAGCCGATGGGACAAGAAACAAGGGGGAATCAAAAGTAGATAGGGCTAGGCAAAATGCTGAAATGGATATTGATCTTATGACAGATGCGAATGTGCAAAAGGAATCAAAAGCGATGAAACATTTTCGTACTGCTCTTATAGATTTTGTGAAAGAACTGGTAAAACCATCTTGGCGTGAGGGTCATCTGAGTAAGGATGCTCACAAGGTGATAGTGAAAAAAGCAGTTGAGAAAGTCCTTCGCGCATTACCAACCCACCAAATCCCTTCTACTGCAGAAGCAATCGAGCTTTATCTTTCTTCATCCCAGCAAAAAATTTCAAAGCTTGTTGAGGTCAGTATCTTGATTTCAGAGATGATATATTGGAGGGCATGCTTAGATATCGATCTCTGGTATGCCTTGTTTGCGGCGTTTGACACTTGTTCTTCTATTTCAGGTGTATGTTGACAAATATGGCAAATCTTGATGTGCCTGGCAATGGGTTTTCTTTTTGTACAGTGACATACATCGTACCAACTTGGAGTTGTAGACATTTCTTTCAAGGCTATCTTCTTACTTAAAAGTAGATGGGATGGAGAGCTCGTAATGCTTTGGGCTTTCTTATGAGATGTCTTTTTTCATGGATAAGACTTTTTTGAGTATCTGTAAGAATTTTGATTGTTTCATGAATTTTTTAGTTATAATCTAAATGTTTTAGGCTGTTGTTTCCAAAAAAGCCTAATCAATTCTATCAATTAATTAATATGGTACGTAAGCTTAGTAATTCTGAAACTGGTGGGAATTCAGGTCTCTCCGGTGCACTTGGACCATGTACCCGGATTTTCTGTCCCAATCAAGATGGGTTCATTTCACATAGGATAGAAGGTACAAATATGTCTGGGCTAGCTCCTTAGAAGCCATTTGAATGAGCCGCACACTCTGGGCCGTTGTTATAAGGTATATGATTTTCTGGTATTTAGATGTCGTACCTGTCAAAAGTTCATTTTGACTCCTGGTTCTGAATCTCTTGTTTGTGTCAAAGATGACTCTTTGTTATGATTTCTAGTTGCTGGGGTTGTCGGAACTTCTCATTTGCATGAGTGAGATTATATTTTATGGATTACTCTGATCTTCCGTCACTCCTTTTGACATCTTTACAGTTGCAAATCCTACTTGACTTCTCTTTCCTTTTCGGGATATTAGGCTGATCATCATGAGGTCATATTGTCTCGTTGGAACTATGGTGATGGCAAATGACTGGTCATCTATAGGTCTACTTTGTACTTTGAAAACAATCCAGGAACTTGAACTTGACGGTACAGAGCAAGAAAAAAGTGATACGAAGTACAAACTTTCACGAACAATCAGTACAAGCGAGCATGCATTTAGAATTACTGCTTTACGTTCTTTCAACATAATTCGTCTCTTTTACGGAGTACTACCCAAGCATTGGGGAGTGCTAAGAGATGTTTTTCAGTGTGTAATTGCATCGAGGGTCTTTTGATCTGGATATTCCGGACATTTGACTCTGGAAGTATGGTTAGGAGATTCTAGTTTGGTATATATGACCCTTGCATGTTGGTTTTTCTGAGTAATTTTTGAGGATGGGATGGTTAATCTAGTTAATTAACTGTTGTGGCAACTATTGCTCTGTTTCTTTAACGGAGGATGATGTATGGTGGATTTGCCTTGGAGAAGAAATCTGGCGGTACTAGAGCTGTGGAAGTGAAGCTTTTGCTTGGACCTCTGATTGGTCGAGGATTATTCATAACACTATCAAGACGATGGGAAACTTTTACAGGGCAGCAGTATCGTATAGTTCACATGTAAGAAATACCGTATGGAAAGGATGAGTCATGAGTGTAACGGAAATGTAAAAAATAAGAAGTGATATATACCGAGTACAATATGGGGAGAATTATTGAGAAAAGACTTGATTGCTAGGAATTTAACAGAGAGCATGTTCAATAGGAGCAAGTGGAACAAACTGATTCATATAATGGACCCGTTTAGGACGAAAGCCTCATTGATGATAAGTCTAGGATTGCAACGTTGAATTTTTTCTGCATCACGCTGCACTCTTCGAAGTCATTTGTCGGGCTAGATCTTACTGGCCTTTTCTCTTCTCTTTGTCGTTGCAGGGCATGAAGCTTACTTGGTTTCTGGTGCAGGTGCCACTTCCCAATGGTGTGGGTGGTAGTCTTAGATTGATTGGCTATTAATTGTCTATGTATGGCTTAGTAACCGCTTGGTGTCGGAGAAAAACTGCTTCACTGATCGGGGATTGGCCTTGATGAGTTGATGTTGTGGCCAAGGTTGCTGCTCTTGTAGTTACTAATACGGCATGGTTGGTTTAGCTCGGACTGCGTATTAGCAAATAATGCGTTATGTGCTTACAATCAGGGATCAACCCCAACAAAACCTTTGGTAACTGTAGAAACAAAGTCCAGCAGTCTTTATGAGCTGATGTTGTGACGATGGTGGTGCTTTCTTGTAGTTACTAAGACGGTGGAAGCCTTGTGAGGTGGGCAAATGATGCTACGATTGAATGGATCATCCAGAAGAGAACTTTTTGCTAACTGCCGACGTATTCATAGTACTAAGAGTAGAGGGGGCATTAATGGTAATTCCTAGGAGAATTACAATATAAAACCCAGAAGCTGACGAAGTGCTTTTGACTAATCAAATTGAATTAGCTGCTAAATTACTTGCTAAAAATGGGGACACTTGCCGATTTATAGAGAAACGAACCAACAAACTATCCCATTGCGAAGAATGAAACGAGGAATTCACCATATGTGTTTGGCCCTTTTGAGTGAACCTTACAGAAAGGAAAACTTGGTAAATGATTAGGCATTCTTGAATCCTATATCAAATTCGGTATCAATGACACTTCGCCTTGGAAAATTGACCTTTCTAATTGCTGAAATGACTACAATACTTCAAATTTCAGAAGCTTTAGGTATTAAAAAGGGCAGCAATTTCACGATTATGAAAAGTTGAACTATTGAAAGTGTGGCTGGTTTTCTCTTATAGGGAGGAACCCTAATATTAAGGCAACTTTCCAGCAAGTAATATCTGATCTTGTATCGTACTCCCATTAAGATATGTAAAACAAGAATTGCATGATTAGGTTGGAATAGTCGAGAGTTGCTTCTGATGTTGGATCATGTTTAAATGCAGGTGCCTTGTGAGTGTTCTAATAATCGTACAACATCACTGCTCTTCAAAGGAACTGCGGGGTTCGTTGTTGGCTTCAAAAGTACCAATGCTCAATTTGGCAGTTGTGATTATCGAGTACGAGTACGGGGCTGATATGATATTGGAAGAGGAGATTGCAGAAAGAACTGCTAGTCTGCGGGAGGGGCAAAAAACTTTTATTGTGCTTAATCATTCCATCACCAACAAACTTATCATCAAGGCAAAAATAAACAATTGCTAGGTAAATGGCAACATCAAGATGAAGAAGAAAATGGAGTTGCAGCCTACTGCGATGCCATATTTCGTTGTTGCAGTGTGTGGTCCGGGGCCGTTTCTATGGCACGGCAGTCTCTACATGAAAACGATTGGATTATTTTCTTGCCGAATGATGGCCTTGAACTTTTGTTTCTCACTTCAGAGTTTGCTTTTCTAGCAGATCCATTGCGGCCTACCTTGTGGCCATTCGACATCCTACTACTACTGCGAGTTGGAGGCAGCAAGTCTCCAGAACCGACATGCCCAAACACTTGAGACTGATCTGATTCTAAAGGGATTGCTTGCAGTTGCACGTGACCGTTGGAGAACAACATATCGGCTGGATAATTTTTGTTGCAGCCATTAGAAGTTGAGCTTGGTACACCATAACCAAATTCAAAACCGAAATCTTGTTTGTGATTTCGGGTAGCCCTTTTTGTAGGGGGTGATGAGGGTAGCTGGCTTGTTGGGGACTTCGAGATCTGGTCTTGAATGCAAATGAAGCCTGCGAAGGAGAGTGAATCACTGGAAGTGTTATCTGCTGCAGCATCTAAAGACATTGCTTTCGGCATCGTGGTTGCTTTGTACAATGACATCCAAGTTGGAACCAGCCTAGGCTTATATACACAAGGTAAGAGTGTTTGGATGCAACATTTTGTTCTGTTTTGTTCGTCTTATCTTTTCATTTACCGTAGTACTTATATCATGTGCCCCCTTTGCTAACTGGAGATATACTACGATTCTTAGAAAGGCAACATTTAATAAAAGGAATAACCAACTTTCAGCTTTTCAAATTTGTTTTATCGCTATTCGTAGCAACAGAACACTGCAATCCACGTCACCGAACCATCTAGACGTGGCAAATAGTATTAGTGAGTGTGTTTACCTTATTTTTTTGGTTCTATAACACATATTTTTCATGTTTCGTGAAAATCCAGGAAAACAAATTCTGGATTTTCTGAAAAAATGTTTCATGTTTCTGAAACAGAAAAATGTCTGCCGGAAGGCTTTTGAATTAGGGAACCTCTGTGTGCCATGGCCTTCCAAACAATGTCTTGAGTGCATACGTGATTTGTACGAGGAGGATTTACTTTAAAGCCAGCAAGTAGCTGTTACCCTTTGGTGTTAGTGTTGGGTGGTATTGCTTACACTCACTAACCAAGTCATTATCCCTTGGAGCTTTGCTCGCAATTGTGAGTTTGTTTGGGTGGGTGTTCCAATGAAGTTTGGTGTCTCCATTGAAGATAACGGGGGTGAACTCAGATGTTTATGTTATCCTGAATGGACCCCTGCTTTGTTTATTTAGGATTCAAAAGTGACAACTAGATAGAGAATCAATTGGTTAAACTGGGATCTTAGCGATTGAAGTCGAATGCTCCGTGCCGTGCAAAGTGGACGCGTTACGTGACGGAGATAGCTTAGCGTAAACGAAATTGTTACTTAGGTAAAACAAACTTTGCAGAACACATATAGTTCCTTGGGTCTCAAACTTAAATGTTTATGCCGTACCTTCATGGGAAAAAAAAAAAGAAGGAATAAGTTTTGGGTCCGTTTGGTTGGGTTTTCATTTTCAGGTTTTTTTTTTCAGTTTTGTAAACTGGAGAAAAAAAATACGTTCGACACACAGTTTTCGTTTTTTTTTTCCCTTTAGTTTTGAAAACCAATTTCTAAAATAGGGCTGTCTTTTAAAACTCTCATCTAGGAGTTTTGAGTTTTATTCTGAAACCACCACCACCCCCCTCCAACCGCCACAGCTACCATCCACTGCCTGCGGCTAGTCACCGTCATGTACCACCATCGCAAACCATCATCAAAGAAAATATTCAAAATAAAAATTGAGTAATCAAACACCCAGAAAAAAAAAATTCAAAATAAAAATTGGGTAATCTAACACCCAGTTATTTTTGTAAAAAAATAAAAATTAAACTGGTTTTGATTTTTATTTTTTGAAAACAGAAAATCAAAATCGGAAGGGATTTCAAACGCTACTTTAATAACTTGGTATAGTTTTATTTCAAGCGGTAAGGGTTTTTTACACCCTCATGTTTGTCTCAATAACATTAACGGTTGTTACGAAAAATAATATTAGCCAAAAAGAGTGAAGAAAAAATAAAAAGAGAAATGAAAATAACATCATCCTACATTCAACTGATGAAATCTATGTTCCATTCTGCCCGAGTATCGAATTTTCAAAATGCTTTTACATGGTCGACAGATTTCAGACAACATTTTGCTCGTCCAAGAGCTCACAAATCATATTATACTATGCAAATCGCACTGCTCTCCTCTCCTGTAGATGTACTAAAGATTGACATGAATAAGGTGTACGAGAGAGTAAGTTGGAGTTTTTTGAAAGCGGTCTTGAAGAAGCTTGAGTTTTTTAGAAACGGAAATGTCTGTTAATGCAATGTGTTAAAGACTGTTACCTGTGCCCCCCTTACTAATGGTTTTTCTACCATGAGATTTTTTCCCTCATGTGGCCTAAGACAGGGTGATCCATTATCATGTACTTGTTTTTATTATGTACTCAAACTCTCTGAATCCCTCACGTGTATCTAAGAACTTTAGTGATCTATGGGTTACAAATTGGCAGCGGAGGACGCAGAATCAACTATATTTTCTTTGAAGATGAATCTCTGTTGCAATAATTTGTTAGAATCAATCATCTTAGCCATGTATTACTTAGAAGCGTCCTCAATCAATACAGTATGAAATCTGGACAGAAGATTAACTTTCACAAATCATATCTGTCGGGTAAGTCCAAAGGCTCAAGTTCATCTTCTGGACAAACTTTGAACCTTATTGGGTATCCCCGTTTCTATTACCTTTGGTCAAGATTTGGGTACTTCTCGGGATATAGTCACCAATAGAGCAGAATTCTTTCGTTCTTTGCTCATGAAGGTTTGAAAATTTATGCTGGTTGGAATGGCATTTTACTCAATAATGTCGGGAGGCTCAACTTAACAAAATTTGTGTTATCATCTCTTCTAATTTACCATCTAAAAAGTGCTTCTTTTTCTAGTTTATGTATGCAGGCACATCAATACTATCTTTAGTAGCTTCTTCAGGACTTGCGATGTTACAAAAAAAAAGTTTATTGGATGAATTGACACACTATTTATGGCTCCAAACACGACGGTGGTTTAGATATAAAAGGTAGAACACTTTTCAACCAAGCATTGCTAGCCAAACAGAATTAGAAGATCCTTCCTAGTGGCTTTTGCACTTCTAGCAAAATATTTTTCTTTTGGACTTTTCACAGGGATGGAAGAGTATTTTGGTAGTTAGAGATATCACCGTCTAGGGTTTTGATGGCTCCGTTCCTCTTGATAAATCAGTTGATGTTGATCTGGCTGCTTTAGGAGTCTGGTATTCGATTATGATTTTGTTAATATTTTCGAATCACATTTCCTTCGGTATTCTAGTTCATCACACTTCTTTTGCTGATTATGACGACAAACTAATATTGGATTTCACCGAGGCTGGTCATTTCTCAGTTATATCTGTATACCTTGTCATGTATGATGAAAAGATATCACGTCGGCTACAATTTGGGAAACTTAAGTGTTCATTGATTCAATCCCATTGGATGTTGGAAGAAACTTTGGCCTTACCTATCCCTCACATGTTCACAGGGTTCCTTTGCCTAAATCAGCCCTCTTCAAATTTTACTCTAGAAGTTATGATATCCGCCCCCTTTTGTTCGGCCCATGCTGAGACAGTTGGTCATCTTTTTCATCTTTTCCTCGAGTGCCTCTGTACAAGACTTGTTTTGGTTTGGTCTTTCCCCAGGATTATATGCTTCGTCACTAATAACTCCTTTTCAAGAATGGCTCATGGTATGGATTCGTAACTTGAGCTCCGGTGGTAAGACACGATCCAAAGTCGGTTTTCACGTTGTTTCAACTTTGTGGAATATTTAGCTGCATCAAAATGAAAATGCATTGCGTAAGCATCCTTTGACCCTCATTGTATTATTCAGCCAGCCACCCTTTTGATTAACCAACTTGAGAAGTTAGTAGTTTCATTGAATTGTTATACTTGTAAATCGCTTATTTCTTTCTTTTTTCATGTTATCTTTTCTTTTGACAAAAAACAAAAGAATTGCGTATATCTCACCAATTTTGTGCTCTTATTAACACTTGGGGGTATATCTTAAAGTTGGCACATGGTTGGTGATCACTCTTCCTTCAGGCGGAATCCTTAGACGCTTGGCCCGATCTTTTAAGTTTTTGAACCATCACATTGATCAAGCTACAGCTATACCTTTAGCGTGTTGTTTGGCTCAAAATAGACACGTTAAGAATGTTATTCTCCATACTGACCTCGCAGCTTATTATATCCCAAATAATGGGTGCGGACAACCTAGCGACCATGGAAACTCCAATATTCGTCAACACATGTTTTTCTGTACAAAATTTTAAAGTTTTTCCATAGATACGGGTGCAGAGATTTTCCTTCAGGAAGCCAAAAACATTTCCTCATTATCATGTCAAGTCAGATCTTTCTCATCTCAGGAATGACTACTTCACGACATTGCTATATATGGTTATATCCTCTTTGATTGATACTATCATCCATTAGGTGTTTTGGCCTTTGCTTTCAATTTGTTCTTTTTGTTAGTTTGTACGAGTCTTAAGATCAGAGTATGTATTTTTCTTTCTATTAATGCAATTCTATTATTTAAACAAAAGGAAAAAAAAGTGATGCCAAAGAAAGTGGATCGCAGTCGACGTGGAGGTGTCACAAGGAATGCAGTCCGAGTCAGATGTCAAGTATGGTGATGTAGGACACAACAAGGATGGAACAAGGACAGAGACCAAGGCTTCCCAGACAGAGCCTGAGGGTGGCAGTGTTGCGAGGGCGATGGCGTATGGTGAATACACGATGACACTAATTGTCTGATGGTTAGGTCTAGAGTTAGGGTCCTGTGTGTTTCTCTCTAGAATTCTAGAATGAGAAAGTAAAAAATGTTCAAGTGTCCAAGAAGAAGATTCAAATGAATTCTCAATAGAAGTTGAGATGATGATGTCATCATGCAACACGTGGAGCTTCTCGGGAGTGACACGTCACCGAGGGGTCCACAGTTGTCGGTGCTCCACGGACTGTCGAATCGCATATTCACCTGGCCTGCCCCATACAGCGTCGCTTTGTCTGGAAAGACTGGCTCCCACGGCGTCGGTGTGGCCAGAGAACCCCCTTGATCTAGCCACCAATCCAAGCCCTCGTAGAGTCCCACAGGCCTGGCAGCGGTGGGGAAGACCCGACGCCAACTGCCAGGCAGACTTGGCGCGATGCGCTCCGAAGACATGCTCCTGTCTAGGAGTGACCCTGGGTCATAGTCCATAGCGGTGCTGGTGCAAGCCCCCAGTGCCGGAGCACGTAGGCCAGTCACGAAGACACAGTGGCGGAGATAATGTCCCGGAGGAGTCGCCTATCCCACAGGTGAGTCCTTATGCCAGAGCACTCGGAGCGCGTCAAGGTAACATCCCAGAGGATCCATCTACCCGACGGGCAGAGGTAGCATTCCGGAGGACCTGTCTACCTGGCTGAAAGGGAGTTGAAACTCTCCCTGACGGAGATAGTGTCCCGGAGGAATTGCCTATCTCTGCGGGATGTTGCACACTCCGGATAATGGGTCGAAGCATGTTTCATGTCCATGGCGGGGGCACATGGTGTGGTGAACGAGTGTGGTGCCCGGGGGGCATGTAACATGACTGTGGCGCATGGGAGCGATGAAGTGCGTATGGTGTCGGGGGCATGACATTGTGACAGAGAGCCTGGGGGCAAGGCTGTATTAGCGACGCGACGCGTGGTGCGGGGGACGGGAGTCGCGGAGATAGTGCCTCAGTGATGGACGACGAGTGTCGTGGAGACGACACTCGTGCGATAGGCAACGAGCATCACAAAGTCGGCTAGCGGGCGACAAGGGTAACGGAGACGACGCCTGGGCGACATGGGACGAAACTCACGGAGACAACACCCGAGCGACGAACGACGAGTGTCGCAGAGAGGACGCCCGGGCGACAGGCGACGAGCATCGCGAAGTCGACTAGCGGGTGACAAGTGTAACGAAGACGGGGCCCGGGTGACCGGCGACGAGTGTCACGGAGACAGCGCCCGGGCAATGAGAATTTTCAATTTTGATAATTCAATGTCGAAAAAATTTAGGACCTGATTTTGGGAGAAAGCCGATAGAAGGGTTTCAAGAAATTTTGGGGGCCACGGCATGGCAAAGGTTCTACGGTTTTGTTTTTCTCATTATGCACGCGACATATCGATCTGCTGGCTATAGCTAAAGGCTGCAACCTTCTTATTTAGAAAAGATTAATTCTTATTAAGTATAACTAGCGATAAAATACTAATGACGTTAAAAAATATTATTAAAATATGTCTCCGAAAGTAATATTGAGACCGTCACTAATAATATTTAGTTGCAGCCTTTATCAACAATCAAGGATTGGTCAAAATTCTTTCCAAAGAAATGTCGGTCCGGCTGCTACACCAGGGCCCATAAGGAAACGAAATTACCCCAAAACAGAGTCCAAAGACCAGGCTTTGGCCCATAAAAGTTAGTCCCTCCTCCACTAAAGTGACTACAATAACCTATTTGTTAGTCCATCCCCCTTTAGATCTTTTATATTAACGGTGCAAATTTAGTAACGGTGCAAAATTTTCATTTTCGTGGTAGCTTGCATGTTACCACAATTGGGTTATAAAGTTTAGTAAACCAGTTATAAATGAGGAAATCAAGTGAGTATAAATAGGATATACTAGTGATAGTTAAGTGCTACTAAATCCAATTCGTTTCTTGCTCCATCTACTTAATTAATGTTTCGTAATACCGACGATAATGGAGGTTGCTAGACTTCTATTTAGGCTTCTTATAATGTGTTTTCCGAGAGCACTTGTTAACATAACCCGTAATTTATCTGCAATACATGTTGAGAATAGATGCTTAACATGTGCATCTTGGGAGCAAATATTTTTTCATCTTGGATCCTTAGTCTCAACCGTTTAGATACGTTATATAAGAGGAAGCTTCAAATAGGAGGAGGAGTATGGAGAGACAAAAACTTATACTATAAGACTCACCATGGAACACGCGATGCGTGTACAAAAATAAAATTAATAGTACAAATTTTATTTTTAAAAAATCAAACATCACGTATACGTGTTTATTGTCATATTCAGTAAAATGAATTTTAAATAACAGAGGCATAAGTTAGTCATATGTGTTCCAAAAAAAAAAAAGTTAGTAAAATATTATTATCATATCGAACTTGGCTTCTAAATTTCTTTTAACTATATTTTTTGATGATTGTTAACTTGTAAAAATTAAACATATTTTTGTAGATAGTTACTTGCTAATTAAAATTTTTATTTTGTGTCACTTTTTAAATTTTTCTTAAAATATCACTTGTCATCATTATAGATTGGTAGTTATATAACACCAAAAAGATGTTACACCAAATCAAGTTTTGACTTAATAAGTAGTGTAGATATAGAAACGAGCCATCGTGACACATGCAATCCATGTGCAAAAAAATATATATTACATATACGTATTTATTATTATATTCAGTAAAATGAATCTTAAATTTTAGAAAATAATTTAATCATACTTATCCAAACATAAGTTGGCTTTTAAATTTTACTTTAATTCTATCTTTTGATGAATTTTAATTTGTAAAAACTAAACATAATATTATATGTAGTTCCTTATGAATTAAGATTTTTTTTTATTTTATGTCACTTTAAAAAAAATTAGAGCATTACTTGTTATTATTATAAATTAATAGTTATACAACACTAAATAGATATTATATCAAACTAAATTTTGACTTAATAAATAGTACTGATCGAATGGTCTTAAACGGTGGGATCATTGATTTTGAATTATCATGTCAGCGGAACCCTTTGTCTTTTTGGGTTCAAACTATGGGCAATGTTTAAGATTCTCATACAGACAAGCCCATGGTTTATATGTCCTTCCATAGAAGGGTGACCCTCTTACTTTGTCAACGGGCCTTGGGTACTCTTTTTTCAAAGTACTTCCCCTAAATAATGTCACTACTACTTTAAAAATGAACACATGTCCAACATATACATTCACGACAAAAGGGGAGGAAAAAATGAGATAAGTTTCAATTCTCATTCTAACGAATCATATGAATTATAGTTTTTATTCAAAAACAGAAGGAAAAATTATATGTATTTCATGATAGCAAAAGAAGATCACACTTTATGCATTATGAAAACTCCAGAGACACAAAAATGAGATAGCTCGTAATTAGTTTTAATTCTCATTCTAACAAGTCATATGAATTACTCTCTCTGATCAACTTTCTTTTGGGACCGGCACAAAAATTGATCATTTTAAAATTAAGAAAGATTCTGCAGGTACTTTTATAAAAAGGATCAATTACACATAAAAACCCTATAGTTTGAGGGTTTGTGTGCATTTGACCTTATTATTTTAATATTGGCGCAATTAACCTTACTGTTCATTAATTTGTGCTCAATTTACCAATTGACGGTTTGGAGTCCAATTTCTTCGATGCCCGTTAATCTTTCAGTAAAATTATCATGTTAGCTCCCTTTTTTTTGGCCAAGTTATTTCACTTTTTCTCAATACACACCCTAGCCCCCAACACCCCCACGCCACCTAAACCTTCAATCCCCCTACCCCATCCCCACCGTCTGTACCTAGCCACCCCCATCACACATCTCTCTCTGCATATTCACACACCCGAAAAGCACCACCACCGCACCCACTTTGATGCCACCACCAACAACACCACACACAATTGTGTCGCTGCCAGCAAGCACGAAACCTCATAATCCACAACCACCACAAGCAAATCAAATCCCCACCACTGCCACCAATGAACCCCCATTTGACAGACCACAGTACCACCTACCATAACCACAACCATATAAAGATAACATCCACTCGCAAACTTTGGATTCTAACCCTAAAAATCCATCTTGGATCTAGATCACTCTTGATCTATCGTGGTCCTGCGAACTGTATAGTCGCAAATCTTCATCTCCGTTATCATCGGCGTCGGCAACTGCTCCACATTTGAACCTCTAAAAATCCCTGTCATCAAGCACTCTGCCAAATCGGGAGAGGGGGAAGAGAGAGAGGTGTTTGAAGCTAGTGGCGGTGGTGACGCATAATACACAGTCGCGGTGGTGGCCCTTGCTTTATGTGCCAGATCCCTTTTCTCTTTCCACCCTCACTTTCTATGAAGTTGAAGCTATACGATTGGTAGAATGACTTTAATGGTGGTATTGGCCACGGCGGTAGAAGTGGGTACGGTGTTAGTCGCGGTGGCAAAGTGACTTTAATGATGGTGTTGGTGTTGGAGAGATGGAAGGGGGTTTTGATTGTTAAGGTGTTGGTGGTGGCGACAGAAGTAGGTTAATGGCGGTATTGGTTTGATGGATTGAGCAGCAGTGACGCTTGTGGTTGGTTCGGTGGTGGTAATTTTAGGGGTTGATGGTTGTATGAATGGTGGTGGCGGCAGCCGTGGGTTAGGTGTATATATGGTCATGGTCAATTGAATTTTGAACATGAAGATGAAAGGGCACAGAATTGGTTTCCGTGTGTAAACCCTTTATTGGTTAATAGCGATGACGTGGCTGCCAACATGTAAAAAATAAGTTGAAGTAACCATTTTATCCCTAAAAGATTGACGGTTGTCCAAGAAATTGGACTCCAAACCGTCAATTGGTAAATTGAACACAAATTAATGAATAGTGAGGTAAATTGCGTCAAAATTAAAATAGTAAGGTAAAATGCGCATAAACTTTCAAACTATAGGGTTTTATGTGTAATTGATCCTTTATAAAATTATTTTTTCTTACACTTCTCTCTCTACATTTAAATTTTTATCAATTCATTTTTTCTTTCCTGACCTATTCAACTTTTTTATATTTTTATTCGTTTTTATCTTCATATTTAACACTGTAAATTTATGTTTTCTCTTTGTCTACTTTTTTTTTTCTCCTTCCTTCAAAAAAAAAATAAAAAGTATACAATATATCACTCAAATAAGAAAAATCATATACATCGCACGATCTAAAAAGAAGACGATACTTTATCGTCGGAGGGGGACCAGCATGATGGTGATCAATGCTTCTGTCATGCATAGTACCAATTCCCTCCATGATCAGCGCTATGGGTCCCACGTGTCCTGTCAAGAGAACCCAAAATAATCCCATAAAAAAAGGGGCCCCTCCACATATATTTTTCCACAAAAGAAAAGGACAAATATTAATCCAGGAGGTGACACTTGTACAGCAACCCTCGATCCGCTCTCAAATCCCATCTCATCTCCTCAAGTAGAGGTACTCTGTCCCGGGTCCCACGTACACCTACTCCTTCGTTCTTATCCACACTGATTTTCACTATTTCCACCTGCACTTTCCTACTGCCAATCCCCTGATCCCAGATCCACGCAATAGTCGAGTCTTGAGGCTACTTTGTAGCCTTGGAAATAGCAATGTCACTGTATGGTAACTGGTAACTCAACTAATTATTGTTTCCTGTGGGAGATATTTCAGCTGCAATCCACCTCTATTTATTCTAAGCATTGGGCATGGTCCCTGGAGAGAGGGAGAGAGAGAAGAAGAAGAAGAAGATGGTTTTGTTAGACAAGCTTTGGGACGATGTTCTGGCCGGACCTCACCCTGAACGTGGCCTCGGCAAGCTCAGGAAGATCGCCCCTAAACCCTTGAACACCAAAGGTGGTGGCTCTTTTAATTTCGTCTTCTTTTTAAGTGTAGAAACTTCACATACTTCTGCTTAATGCGCATGGACATGATAAACACAAAACATATTGTACGTACAACCTCCTTACATGGGCGTTACTTTCTTTGTGATGTTTATCGAAACTGTTAACTTGGTGTAAGACCTATAAGAAACATGCTCAAGGTCAAGAGGACGAGAAGCTCACGAGTTAAAAGAATCGATCTCTTAAGTTGATGTAGGCTTAACACTCGTTATCGCGTAGTGCGTAGTTTATATGTGGAGTGATTTCAAGATTCGACATTGCCTATACCGTACGTGAAGTGATTTCAAGATTCGAGTGAGTAAAGCAGACTGCGGTAGTAGAAATGACGAAATATGACTAAGTTCTGTAGGTTGAAACACCAACAGCTCGGTACCATCCATGCGAAGCGTCGATCTTCCAGGAGGAGGAGTGCATGTATTGATCGTATGCTGATTACATAACATGAACAAAGTTTTTTTTTAGTGGGTGAATATATATGTGTGGGCTTTGAATGCTTATAGCTACTGTATCATTTTGGTCAGAGGAGGGAGAGGGTAGCGGCAAGTACCAGAAGTCCGTGTCCATGCCAGCGAGCCCGGGGACGCCGGCGACTCCCACAACGCCGTCGCCAACATCGGCGCGTAAGGAGAACGTCTGGAGGAGCGTGTTCCACCCGGGGAGTAACATAGCCACCAAGCGGATTGGCGGGGACATGTTTGACAAGCCACTGCCCAACAGTCCCACTGTGTATGACTGGTACGTGGACGTTTTCTAATTGAAAATTATACTTGCATGGAGCGGTGCGTCAGTTTCAAGCGCCTTTGCAAAAACATTCTCACTCATATTATTTCAGTTAGTTGGCAGTATTCTGCATCAAAATTTTTTTTTGGCTGTTATCCTGACCGGAGGATCTTCTTTCAATCTTGAATCTCTTGCGTAGCGACAATCATCGTTTGAATGTTATTAATGATTTATGAAACACTTAAAAAGTGAGGTTAATAGTCGAAAGTGATAGAAGAAAAGTTATTGAAAATATTTAGTAACTATTTATTTATTGTTACCATACGGTGTGGGTTGTGGGTTGGAGAAAGATTCATACAACCTGCCATAAGCCATCAACATGGCTATCTCCTTAGTGACAATCCCTGTTACAGGGACTCGGGGTGCGAGCATGACTTCGGTTTGGGTGTTTGGGTCAGATCCCTAGTCAACTATTGGGATCGGCTAATTTGCAGAACTGCCATGAGGACACTAGGGTAATCATAGTTGTTACTTTGCTTTAGTTGTTGTTAAGGTAAAGTGGTATCATTTGCGGCCGACAATTGAATAGCCTTGTCTCAACGCATTATTATAGGAAACACGATAAGATATCGTTTCAAATTCCATGACATCTGTAGAGCACATATCCATGTTGAGTGTCTCGATAAGTTATTCTTACATATAACGTGACATGTGTCGAGCACATATTCTATATCGGAGCCCCTCCAGCCCCCGCTAGATACTTCATGAATTTTGAAGAATTCATAACCTGTGGACTAACAAATGTTTTATGACATCATTTTTCCCTAGTATTCTACTGAAATGGTAGCTTAGTCAAACGGGTAGATGGGATGTAAAAAGGTTATTAAATTTTGATTTGATTTGATCCCTTACTTTACGGGCTTCTATTAACATGCTGTTATTAAGGTTGGTGGTATAATTGTAGTACCATTAGCCAAAACAGTGTGTTAATAGACCAGCCTACATAGTCATTTGGATGCAAGCCGTTGGATCTGATTCTTAATTATTTGATGGCTAAGATTACCATTACTGATTGGGTTTTGGTATGTTTGATTACAGGCTCTACAGTGGGGAGACTAGGAGCAATCATCGCTGAGCTACCGGTCACCGGCGGTTGCATGTAAATAAGTGTCTTTTTTGTTTCAGTGCCGGCCACGTTGGGTTTCTTTCAATGGTTCTGTGACCTTGTTTTCCCTACTTAAACAAGCCCTAGGAGTTGTTGTAAGACAATAAATGGAACGATGTACCCTGTGCTGTTTATTTAATGGTGATGCTTATCACTTGTGAAGTTTGTTTCTTATTTTATTTTATGGTGACGCTTTCTTTACTTCATTAATGATGTACCCAGTAGGGATGGCAATTTTGTCCGCATCATGTGGATATTCTATCCGATATGAACGGGTTGTTTTGATTTTGACTGGATAATAGGCGGGTATGGTATTTAAATTTTTTAACTCACATCGGGTACAGGGCGGGTTTGATATTTAGTTTATTCCACCCCGTGTCTGTCCAGCGGCCCTTACCTGTCCTATTTTAATTTTATTCTAACACTAAACTAATGAACAATCACAGCCGTCCATCTCGGCCATGTAAGTAGCCAAAAAAAAAACCATAACACTTCACTCTCTCTCTCTCTCCGCGGTGCTGAATAACCCTTCAATCTCTTCTCTCTCTATTGTGGCGCGTCTTCTCTCTCAGCCTTCTCTCTCTACCTCACCGTCATCCCCCTGAGGACGACCACCACTTCATCGTCCACCAAACACCGCGCAATCTATGGATGTGGGAGGACGACCACCACTTCATTGTCCACCAAACACCGCGCAATCTATGGATGTGACTTTTCGAGGGTCAGCAGTTTTGCATTTCATTTCATGCAACCCCCGCTAAGAACGTCTGAGAACATCACTAAGATCTGAAGCTACTTGTTCATGCCATAAGAACGTCTGAGAACATCACTAAGATCTGAAGCTACTTGTTCATGCCAGCTTTGGCGAGCTAGCCAGCCTCATATACAGCTGCATCATCAGCTAATTTTGGGTGTCACTTTGAGGACAACATTGCTGCCCGTTGAAGGTTTGATTTGTTCTATCTTTTAATTTATGTTCGTCTTCTTGTTAATATGTCAATGATCTTGAGACTAAGTTTGACGGAGTTTTTTTTGCTCTTTTTTTTTCAGTTTTAAAAATTGGGAAAAAATGGGGTGTTTGGTAACTCTTTTTTTTCCAATTTAAAAACCCACTTTTTAAATTGTATGTTTTTTTCACTTCAATTTTTTTTTGAGACCTCTTGCTCGACAACCACCTCCGACCGTCGGCAGCCACCACCGCTGGCCGGAGGCCACCTCCGGCCACCACCGCCACCAGACAGCAACCACCGACAGCCACCTCCGGCCGGTGGCAACCACCACCGGGCGGCCACCTTCGGCAGCCACCACCACAGCCACCTTTGCCGGCAGCCACCACCGGGCAACAGTGGGCGGTGGCCACCACCGTTGGCCGGAGGCCACTCCGGCCACCACCACCGGCAACAACCTCTGGCAGCCACCTCCGGCAGCCACCGCCCATCGCAGCCAGACAGCAACCACCGACAGCCACCTCCGGCCGCCGGCAACCACCACCTGGCGGCCACCTCCGGCCACCACCGCCGGCAGCGACTGCCGCGACAACCGCTGGCCACCAGTCGACCACCGCTACGCCCCACCACCGCAAACCACCACAAAAAAAAGTCAAAATAAAAAAGGTTACCAAACACCCAAAAAAAAGAGTTATCAAACACCCACTTCTTTTTGTAAAAAAAAAAATTAAGCTGCTCTTTACCAAACAGACCCTAAATCTGATTTAGTGTGATTTTTGCTCATTCACCTGATGTGTTGCCATTACAGAGAATAAACTGGACTTCTTCTCAAGGCCCATTGTTGATATCAAAGGGCAGAAGATTAGGAAGCTTTGTGCTTGTTCCCTGTGTTGCAGTGACTGCTTCCTGTGTTGTAGAAAGCAAACTTTTGTTATATATCCAATAATTTTAGTAATTGTATGCAAGTGAAATTTGAACAGTAGTGGTACTAAATTCAGTATTTTTAGTGATTTTAGTATTTTGTATGCAAGTAAAATCTGAACAATAATTGCAGTAATTTTATTGATTTTAGTAGCTACCTTAGTGATTTTGGACATTAATTTTTCTTTTTGGTTATACATTTTTGTATATTGCATAGTTTTTTCAAAACAGGTCGGGGCGGGTTCGGATTTTTAAAAAGACTGCCGGATCAGGGATGGTATTCCCATCCCTTGACCCGGTGGCGGGGCGGGACGGTGTGCAATGACTACCGGGGCGGGTGAAAATTTCATAAGATCCGCATCCGACCCGCCCTATTGCCATCCCTAGTACCCTCTCTGTTTTATTTAATGGTGATGCTTATCACTTGTGAAGTTTGTTTCTTATTTTATTTTATGGCGACGCTTTCTTTACTTCATTATTGTAAGACACGGTAAGATTGAATGTTATCCAGGTTTGCAAGATAGCGTGTTCAATTGGTGCGAGATGAATATAAATACCATGAAAATAGTAAAAGGTAATATTTTGAATCCTGTTGGACTTGAGATTTGGATGTTTGAGGAAGGATGCAAAAGGCAAACGGAGAACCCAAAAAAAAAAAAAATTAACCCTAGATAACCAACGTGAGATAAGATACAAAGTTTGACTATTTTTACAAAGAAATAGGAATCTTTTGATGGAATCTTAAGGAACTATCGGTCACTAATGAGAATACTAGTAATTTCATCATACACGTCACCCCCAGGTTGGATATTGATGTTTTGCACTTAAAGAAAAGATTCTTATTTTCTTTTGCTTTTTTGGTCTAACTGATGAGAACGGATGACGGATGGGCCATCTGGGCCTGAGTATCACGCGGGCGGCTCCTTATATAATGGCAAGTAGAAGTGCTCCTCATCCTTGATAAAGAAACAATTTTTCCTCCAAGTTTTTAAATGTTAACGTCCGTACAGTGTCCAGCTGTTGTTGTACCATGTACAGCCCTGACCTTATGCTCTTATCATTGAGCAACTTTAGAAATGCCGAATGTGCAGGAGACCAGTGAGACGTAGCCTTTCTTGAGACAACCGCTGCCCAAGATAAAAAGAGGCCAATACATAACCATTTCTTACTGTCGCGCTCTTTTAGCACTAGGACAGCGAAGGATAATGTTTTAATTCTATGATGTGTTTGGGATAGACATCGGATTATAAGCTTGATAGCTCTACGCTCTACTATCCAACCAAATCACTACTTCAGCCACTCACAACACCACTCATCGCAACCCGCCACCACCACCACCGCCACTGAACAGTTCACACCTCAACCACCCCATCAACACCCCACTAGCTTCCCGCCGATTGCCTCGCCAACCCACCCACCCACAGAGACTAGCCAAGCAGGTACTTTTGAGTTTATCGGCTAAATCTTATAAGGTCAATCACAAATCATCTCACATCCGATATCAGATGTCACAATCTTTTCACGTTATGCCTTAATTTCCTTTCTAAGGTTCGGTCACACATAACTCAAAATCTTCCTTTCTAACTGATTTGGGATATACCCGACTCACCCTTCGTCGTCCCAACCATCTTCTTGATGTAAGATATAGCCAGACTTGCCTTCGTTTTCCCAATCATCGGCTACCCGACTGGATAGTCTAGCCTGAACTTTCGAGAGTCAGCTCCGATATCACCTATAACGACCTGATCCACGATCCCAGCACATGGCAATGCCTCCCTCAAAAGGGCTAGCCAAACAAGTATTTATGAGTTCATGGATATGGTTTTATAAGACTAATCACAAATGATCTCACATCCGATGTCAAATGTCACAAGGTAGGCGGCTGTTATGGGTTGCATACAAGTGGTGATGTGCCGGCGGTGCATGTTGTGCAGTAGTAGGTGTTGTGCTGCCGCTGGTGGGTGCTGTGCTAGCTCCAAATGCCTGGACAAAAATAAAACCACTGACCCCCCACCCCTCCCTCTGATATAGAAATATCCCACTGAAGTGGGATAAAATCAGTCCGACGGCTAACTTATCCACCTCTTGTATGCGTAGCTAAATGCCAGACATAATTCTTTTTATCTTATCTAGAGCCTTTATCCCGGACACCAAACAATAACCTTCAATCTCAAAACTCAAAGAATAATGACAATCGAGAAAAAGGAAAGAGAAGGGAAGTGAGAATCACCGCCCCAAATTTAAACTCACCCACTCTAACTGGCTTCCTATGTTGCTCATATATAGCGTGCCTTCGATCTATAATACATAAATGGAGCAAGATTGTAAACACTGCTATGTAGAGGCAGCTCATCTGATTTATGCTATTCTTTAGCCTCCTAGAGATCGAATATTCATGTTCTTGCATCCAAAATAGAATTGCACTTAACAGATACATAGGCGTGAGACTCACATGGTAAATCAGTGGATCAGTCAATCTAGTTGTATTCCTGGCAATTGGGTATGCGCAATTATGAGATAAGTATTATGAGATAACAGCTTAGCAAAAGTTGTATCGAGGTTGAAACACGGCAAGCCTTTTGTGTTCTTGTATTACAGTTTCTGTGTAGTAACAAAATTCCTGAACTTAAATAGACAAACTACATCAAACACTGCCAGAATCTAGACCTACAGCTACTTTCCTTTTGCAAAATCACAAGTATACCTGTATTTACCTTTGACGAAACCGATAAAACATCAATCGTTCTTCATGAGAAAACCATGCAATTCATCACGAGTCTACTAAACCTGAAAACTTCTGCCGGTATGCGAGAAGCTGAAAACAGAGTCATAAATACGAGTAAACAATCGGGTCAAAATTTTGAAGTATATAATGAAGAACACACGTGAACTACTATAAACCAAAACACGTGAACTACTATAAACCAAAACATGCATAATTGCTGTGCATGTGTATGGGGTGTGTTTGTGGCTTCTGGAAGACCGCTCACCAGATAGTGCCGTCTAAAGTTGCACAGAGATTGAAGCCCCACCAGTGTTTCATGCTCCTCCAATATATGTAGCTCATCTTTGCATGGATCGATAACACAGCCGCCAGAAATGTAAGAACTCGGGGAAGATGACGGGTCATGATTGGAATGAAGCTCTTTCACTAACAACATTTCGACTTCGTCAGCTTGCACAGACGTCTGGAGAGCAACATACTGCACAGCCAGGTACATTTTACAGCAATTCTGGTGAGAAAAGCTAGTCAAACTATAATCATCTATCTTCATATGAGAACTAACTTACCTGGCATAATTGCCTTACAGACAAGGTGGGCTTGCAGCAAATGTTTGGCCGCCGCAAACTGGGTATTCTTTGTTCGTCCAAGGAGACAAGAAAGAGATGGATATCCAACTGAACAACAAGAAGCAGAATGTTACACATGCAGGCCCAAGCTAGGCAGAGAACTAAGAAATAAACTACCCGAATGGTATAGCAGCATCAGAGTTGACATTACAAGCACCACCGTCATTAAGGAAAAATAACAAATTTGGTTGCATACCATCTGTTAAATAAAACTTAAAAAATTTGCAACCAAATACGAGAAATAGCAATTCCATATGACAGTGGAGTCCACATGATCACATTCCAAAACTGCATTTCAATATCAATTTTTACCCCATCATCATTTTCCCCTGAATTCCGAAGACAATCAAGCAGCTTAGATAGGCGGCCGTTCCTGGTATTCTTGCCATTGCCATTAATTAGACTGCCATGTCTTGTGTGGCTCCGCATGCCACCTCTGCCCCAGGCAAGCATATCTGAGCTGCTAACAAGCCCAGCTGAAGCACCCGCTGATTCTTTGTTCGCTTCTGAATCATTTTCTTCATAACCTCCGTCGGCACTGCTTGCTGCTAAAGATGGCTTAGAAAACCGAGCTCCTGATCTTTTGTATCTTTTTGGTTTGGCTTCTGTGATGTGCTCATCAGCAGAAGAGGAATCTTTGCCTTTATCATGACTGTTATCAGTCTCCTCATTATCAGATAATTGCAGTTCAGCAGCTCTATAGTTTTTTCTTCCCCTTAGCCTCCTAGTGGTACCCTGTGATCTCCTTACGAATGCAGCAGCTGTGGCTCTAGCAGTAGTGCGTTTTCTTCCCAGTGCTTCTGATTGTCGGCGCAAAGTTTGGGCAATCGAAGCTTGGATCTGTCCAAATTAATTGAAAAATAAAGACTGGGAGCAACAGCACGAAAAAAAGGGAAACCACGTACTTTATTATGATTTGTTATCTGGCTTATGTCTGCAGTGACTGATCCTGCAGCATTTATTACACAAGAAATGGCCAAATACCATAGTTGGTATCACGATTAATACCCAAGTGCACCCAGCAAAAGACATTCCGTGTCCAGCTGATTCAAGGGTCCACTCTGAATATAGAGGCATATATCCCCTTCATTTTCACATCCACAGGACAGGACTCCATTTGTTTCAGCAAATAAAAGCTGTAAAGTTAATCTTTGCTCGAAGACATACACAACGAATTGGAGAGGGGAAGGGGGGAAAGCCTTGTCCCACGTAACTAGGCATGCAGGAAACACCTTACCTGCTTATTGCGAGCCTTCTCCTCTTCATGAAACGCCAATTCCTGCAAGCAGACTCGGAGAAGAAGAAGTTGACATTAAACTCGTTGTTGCAAAATTACTTGCCAATATGAGATGTAACATTTACTCGCCAATATGAGATGCAAGAAGTTGCTCAGTCCATACCTCCTCCTCATACTTGTCTATATCCGGATATAAAACTGCAATCAGAGCATCGTAGTTGGGATCATCTCTTAGAGAACGGCGAGTAGCACAACGTGTGCGACAAGCAGGACACTCGTTATTCCTGCATTAATGGCCACAAACCCATTTTGGAAAAAAGAAAAAGAAAAGATCGTTGGGCAGCAGTCACGCAATGAAAGAAAAGCACTCAACAGTTTTAAGTCTTACCCCAGTCTCATAGATTTGTCAATGCATTCTCTGCAAAACCGATGCAGGCATTCCATTACCGTTCTTGTCTTCCTAATGATCCCTATCAATACAGATAGCAATCAACGTTTGTTCCTAAAAGTTCATCATACAACAGCAGATAGCAGGAAAGAGTCGAGTGAAGCCAAGTGAAAAGGATAAAGAAAGGACACTAGGAAAATATAGTTTACTGCATGTTCTTTTTCACCAGGAAGATATTATTTACTGCATTTTCTTCTTGCCAATCAATATGAAGAAGGATGCTACTGGAAAGTTATGGCACTTCATATATGAGAGCAAAGGTATTGGTATTTTGGTTCCCTAAGAACTTATTTCAGAAATAATCCTTTGCCCTTCAATTGATCTAATACAAAACCAGTATACATGTCTAACTAGAAGTGAGTGCTGCTAATTCCATCCCAAACAAATGCAATTCAGTTACAAATTATAGGAAGGGCAAATTCAAGAAAAGGGAAAATTGGGAAAGTGAAAATGTTCAATGCCGGATGATTTTCTATTGGTTTGGTGTTTAGTGTTTACTATCTGATAAAGTACTATTGTGCATCTAACCAGTTAGTTATATTAACATGCCAAGAGTAGTTAATGATGAATATAAGGTTATTTCTAGACATGGATAATAGTTATCCTGGACTTTTTTCTCTTAATATATTAGCTAATCATATGTTAGTCAGGGAATTACACAGTTCTATATTGGTCTCACCACTCGAGTTTATGATACTGCGTATTTACATATTCTATTTCCAAATCTGGAGCTAAATATGTACTTTCCTCCATGAAAAGCACTGAGAGGAAATGCAGCAATCGAAAAACAAAAAGCAAATGGGGCAATCAAGCTACCAGAGCGACCACAAAGGCTTTTACTTTTGTACCTCTGCACAATTGTTGGACTGTTGTTTTATCTTTTGCGCAAAACTGGACCTGATTAAGAAATTAGCATGATATTACTGATATCAAAGTTGCACAATTGTAAGTCAAAATGTGCATCAGTTTGATTAAACTTACACAAGTTGGGACTAAAGGATATTTCGGTATAGGTTCAATCTTCTCCTAAATATGGGTTGTTCAGTAGAAGTTACCAGTGGGTTCTGGTTAAATTGATGGTTAGTGGATCTTTTCATACTAACGCTGAGTTCTGGTTAACCGAAGGTCATAGGACATTTTCTTCTGTTTTGTGTGTTTCTTCTTTATAGGAAAGATATATTATTCATGAAAACCACCAAAAGGATTCAACCGCGTACAAAAAATCAACCACCTATGAACAGCAAGAGAATGTCTACAAATTCTAGAAAGGCCTCATAAAAATCAAACCTGGCCTGAACCCAGCAAGAGAAGAGATGACAAAAGGAAGTCCTAAAGCCTAGCTAATGACATATTTTACAGCCCTTAAGAGAATTCTTCTATACCTCTCTTTCTATATGCACCAAATTAGACAAAAAGGGATCAAACCTCGTAATTTAGCTGCACTACAACAAGAAAGTAAGAAGAAGGGACCCCACAGTATTCATCTGTAACAGTTTCATAACTTCATGTTACCATGCATACGGTTAAGGCTTCTCATTTCAGTGGATCTCGTAACCCTGTTTACCGCAAGATTTAAAGTTTTTAAATGGGGAATTTAGTGATTTGTAGTGGTCCTTTTGAAAGCATCCAACTTAAAAAAAAAACGAAAAACAAAAAAACGACCCTCCCTCTCACATGTGGCTCGACGTCTTTTGAGTGGGGCAAGCACATGGATGAATTAAACTGGGTGACGGCCGGATTTTTGTTTGAATTGACTGTTGGGCCTAGGTCGACCCGCTCTGCTGCAGTGTGAAAGCATCAAACTCAAAACCAATTGGCAACGAGGAGAGGCACAAGGCTTATATATTAAACTAATTACAATTATTTTAGCGATGTGAGATTATATTCTCAACAGTCCTATATCAAAATACCAGAGACAGGTGCACCAAAATTAACGAAGGTAGCAGAAGACACAAAAACGAAATCTTCCATGAACTAACATAAATGATGTTACCAGTAGATTTCTTCTGCTACTAGAATCAGAGTATCAGCATTAACCAAAACAGCTAGGATACAATCTAATTGACTTGGTGTAAACAATGATATTTGTAGCCCAGTGGACCTAAAACTTAAAACCTTACTTGATATAGTAGGTTTTTTGTTTTTGTGTTTAACTGAAAAGTATGAGAATATATATCTTTTCTTGAATCTAAAACTGAGAGGTAAACTGTCAATTCTGTTGAAGTCTTGAACCACAAACGTAACCCCTAAATCAAAACAATAAATAAGAAAGGAACCAAAGACAAGGAAGTGGTTATGGTTAGGGCAGATGCCGCTAAGAATTCTCATCAGTTGGCAGATCGCTGATGGGAGCTTGTAGGAAATTGCTTCCAGATGATTGACTCTTATCAAAACATCCAATGAGTACAGCACTATACTTATCAACGTAGAGGGGTGCCAGTGTGTCATTTAGGAGCACTAGTTAATTTGAATATTATCACAACCAACAGAATAGTAGCAAGCCCGCTTGCATAACCTTCAGTAATTAAAGCACTGTGATTAGCTAGGCAATGTGCTAGCTTGCTCATAATGAATAAGCAGTTTGTATACCAATTACAATTATCACCATCCTGTGGTGAGCATAAAATGTGCAATGAAGTATCCAGGATAAGAAAGCTGAAAAAAATAGTTATCCAGAAATAGCACCTAAACAGATTGGACATTGTACTTCCTGGCGAATTTCTCCCAATTTTACGACAACATATCTGCAAATGGTCAATATCACAAACAAAAATTAGCGTATTGTATAACACAAGCTCCATGAAACATGTAGGCAACTGGATCCCTGAGATGTACATCCTATTCATATTGACTGCCGGAATATGATTAGAACTGGAAAAAAAGGCAAGGCAGATACTTGTAGGAGGCGAAACCTAGAGAAGCCATCAGTCATAAGATATACTCATGTTCCCATAAAACAGAATACTTGAACATAAGGAAACTCGCTCAAGCTCAGAGGCAAACACGGGGATGATGCACAGCCTTTTTCACCTTGCTACAAGGGTCATTAATGGCGATCGTTGGCCCTTAAACCACAGATGAGGAAGATGAACCTCAAACTCCACCGACCAAAACCGATTACAGAGCATATACTAATCAAGATTAATGAAAAAGAGTACGTGATTCAGAGAGTTTTCATCCTCGTTTTTAGAGAAACAGTTTCTGGAGAAGGAAGCCCATGGCCAGGCTAACAAACCGCAATTTGTGACGTCGAAGGCATTGGGGCCCAAATCGATGGGCAAAACGTACTTAAGAAGGATATTATTGGGTATCTTGGATCAATAATGCACAAGGAGGCACTGATTGATAAGGATGTTTCGCCTAGAATAAGAGCGTGTTTGGTGCAATGTAGGTGTGCTTCTGAACTGTTGTGCGTCCCTAATATCCCTCTCAAGCTGAAGGAAAAATTTTATAGGACGGTTCTAAGGCCAACTATGCAGGGGTGTCACTAAGGAACACAGGTAGAAGTAGTGAGGAAAGAAGCAATTTCCACAAAGCCAACTTATGGACACCGTGGGACACCGCTAAATTTCTTTATGTAATCTATGTATGAACATGTTTATATGAGATTCAAGCACATTGTGCCAATAAAATATTAAAGCACCAACCAATGAACCACAACTAAAAGACATACTTGTCAAGTTACAGAACTTCGATAATAAGGTAGTTCAAGACCCCATAAAAACAAGCCAAAAGGAAAACAAAAACGGCTTTCATCTCTTCCATCCACCAAGATTTAATCAACATCAATGCCTCATCACTTTCATTATCCTCGGGACCTCCATCATCGACCTCTTCCAGGTACATACTCATCAAGTCAGAGATTTGTCTTCTTTATTAGATTGCCTTCCTTGAAGTGCCTCGTCTCCCTCTCGGTTGGTAGAAGTCGAGTCGAACAAAAGATTTGACTAAAATCTACCATCAGAGTTCGCCTTTCAATTTGTAAACCAACCCCAACTTTCCCTAAAAATGTCCGGACACATCCGATAGGTGTCGAACACGTGTCCGAGAAAGTCCAAGGGGTGTTTGGGTGTCAGTAAGTGTCAGACCTGATACCTCAACAAAGAAGAGGTGTCTATGAATCCTATTTTTACTTCACCCCTAAGATTGCATTTGAAGTACTCCATCTTAGTCCTGCTTAGCCCAAATCTTATAGATTTTGAAGTAATTTTCCTTGGCTCTGACTAAACATTTAGCACTATTCTGATTTACCACTTTTCTAGTCTCATCAATCAATACTACATCATGCATGCACAATATACACCATTGACTTCATTCTAAATATTCTTATTTAGCTCATCCACAAATAAAGTAAAAGGATAGGGGCTAGGTTGAATCTTATTAAAGTCCTTTAGAGTTTGGAAGTCACTGGTAATGTCATCGGTGGTTCTCACGCTAGCTTACGAGTTATCTTACATGATGAAGTTAATCACATCAACCTTTTCGGTAGCTAATCCTCTCTTCTCTAGATACCACCACACAACTTTCCTTGCCACGCTATCACGTGTTTTTCGAATCTATAAAGACAATGTGAAGATTCTCCATCAATAGATAATATTCCATATAATTCTCCTACGCGTGAAACCAAACTAATAAATAGATATTTTAGCCTTATTCTCTAGTCTAAGTTTAACTCCCAAAGCTTCATAATGTGACTCGTAAGCTTGATCCCTTTAGGGTTGTTATTGTTAAATTACCAGTTGCTTTAAATGCTTAAAACTATTAGAGAATGGGCTCAAGAATGTATATCATGCTCAGCACCAAGTTTGCTACATAACCTGTGAGCCTGTCAGTAGAACCTGACTTAGCCCTCAAGTTTGGAGGCGGGGGCATGAAGATACTCAACCCCAAACTCAAAGTTAACAAAATGAGAATAAGAAAACATAGTCAACTCCTCCTTAAGCCACAAAAGCAAACGAACCACCAGGCTGAAATATGTCTAGCCAAACCACATATGGCAGATTTTCAATCAACGCTTCACACTATTGTACCCCTCAAAATGACAAAATCCTAAGAAAAGTCATGATTCCCACCTCGTTCCATGCTTAGAGTAAGCATTAGCGACAAATGTCAACCTTTTAGCGACGGAGCTAAGCATACGCGAAAACTCACTAATTAGCGAATAGAAAATCGGTAATGCAACAGGCCAAATAGTCCGCAAGAGCGCAGACAGCTCCATCTTCAACAATGATCGTAATCGCGATTACCGAAACAAACTAACGACACAAAGCATGCAGATCGTAGACGGAAGTCATTCAAAACACACGCAATACACTGATCAGCTCAACAATTACGACAATATAGTAAAACAGCAAAGAAGCTTCTAGAGAGAGCGCGAAAACTTACTCATCTTTTTCGCCGTCAGTGGCCGAACTAGGGCTGCTATCTGAATCTGACAGGAGAGAGAGGTAGAGAGAAGTCAAAAACAGAATAAACGGTCAAATTTCGGCGAAATGTTGACAGAATCACGTTATCGTTGAAATTTCGTGCATATTTTAAAAGCTGTGTGCAGTACGTACCGTGCTGTTTGTCTTCCGGCTGTTCGTTGTGAGTGTGGCTGCGTTGCGTGGAGTCATCGTCCGCTTTTTCCTGAGGAGGAGGAGGAGAGTCGTGAGGAGACTTTTGTGCCGGCATTGGCTGTGGTTGGAGGGAGGACGTGCGGCTGTGGTGACGGCGGATGAGGTGGCGGCGGCGGCGGTGTGACGGTGGTTGTAGGAATGTGCACAGAGATTCTTCTATTGGAGTTGTTTGCTGGACATACTGACAGAGGAGGAAGGAGGGGCGGATGGCCAGATGCGCTAGCTCGTTGTCTTTTATTACCGAATTTCGATTGCTTTTATGCAAGTTTGACTTGGTATATATTCGTTTATTTTCTTGTCAAATTCAATTGACTTAATAAAAAGCACCATTTTTCACTAATACAAGCCGTGCTTAACCTCGATTTATCTATTTAAGAGTGAGTAAAGTTCGGTTGATTCGATTTGTAAGTTGAATACCAAACTAAATTGATTACTATCAGTTTGAAAAAAAAATCAATCAAACACTAATTGAACGGTTTGGTTTCAGTGATTCGGACTTATCAAATGGATTGGTTTGAATTAATTGACGGTTTGGACTTATGGCAATTTTTTCAATTTTTTGGGCATATCCGTAGACTAATTTGTGTTTGTAATATGCATAGCTACGAGTGTTTTTTAACCTACCTATTGAAATTTGGATAAAATTTACTTATATATGTTGTGGTTAAACCCTAAGTATGATAAAAACGATATAACAACTAGATTGAATTAAAATTTATATATATCTATTTTCTTATATATATATTAATATGTTCAATTTGTTTAAATGATCAATCCTAAATCTATTGATGTTCATTGAATATAAAAAATAAGGACTAAATTTGTATAACATATCTGGGTTAAAGTATTTTAACGATAAAAAATTATTATTATAAATTTTAGCAATAGCGAAGGAACTTTTTCATTGACAATTTCTTGTCTCTAAAATTATTACAGAAAATATGATCCATATCTTATGCAAAAAAAGAGCACAACTACTTAAAGTTTGAACTCACCAAAATTGACTTTTACTTCTTTACAAGTGTATGTATTACTCGAATTACCATAAATGATGAGAGTAGATAGATTGTCCTTTACATCTCTATTAATATGAGCCAAAATGAACTCAATTCAGTTGTCATCAAATTTTAACGTTTTAAGGGCATTGCAACCGTGAAACTTGAGTGGATGAAATGATTCGAGGAACAAATTAAACGAGCTATATTATGGTAGCGTTTGAAATTATTTACAGTTTTTATTTTTTATTTTAAAAAAAATGTTTTAAAAACAAAATAAGTTTAATTTTTATTTTTTATAAAAATAAATGAGTGTTTGATTATCCAGTTTTATTTTGAATTTTTTTATTTGGTGGTAGTTGCGGTGGTGGCGGTGGCCAGCGGCGGCGGCAGTGGGCGGGTCGGAGGGCGTGGCTGTGGTGGGGGGGGGGGGGTGATGGTGGTAGTGATCTCAAAATAAAAATCAAAACTGGAAATTCAAAACTCCAAAATGGGAGTTTTTAAAAACAGTCTTGTTTCAAAAACTGCTTTTCAAAATTGAAGGGAAAAAAAAGAAGAGAAAACTGTGTGCCAAACAGGCTTTTTTCCCCAGTTTATAAAAGTAGAGAAAAATCTGAAAACCAAATGGTTTTCAAACAACCTGTTTGTGATTTTTAAGAAGTTAAAACATCTTAAATAATAAGGAAGCATTTGACTTCATTATTAGCGAAGGGAAGTAAAGCTAAAAATTTGAATTGCATTCTAAAGTTGCCATGTAAACAAATACGGGGTAGTTTAGAGCGTTTGACTTAAACTAAGTGAAAGTTATTGGGATACTTAGCAGGGTGATTGAAGACTTATTTTTCTTTTCTTTTTAAAACCCGAGTTTAAATGTCTCAACCGCAATAATATAATTAGGTTTAATTGTACCCTAAACCTTAACCTTGACTAAAATCTGCAATTAAAATTCCAACGTTTATAATTAGGCAGCCATAACTCCAACGGTTTCCATTTATTTTAATCGAGGGATTTCACTTACAAGGGTTAACGATTCCCTTGCTTTTATAATTTATATATTTTTTCAGTAATTAACTTTTTTAACCAAGTTCAACAGAGTAGATTGAGGCAGAAGAAGGCATGATGGTTATTTATCATTTTTTTTTCTTTATTTTCCTTTATCTTAGCTAGGGATGGCAATTAGATCCGCTACCGGTGGATCTCCCCCCCCCCCCCCCGGCGCTGGGAACGGGTTATTTTGACTTTGACCGGGTTATGGGGTGGGTATGGTAATTTTTTTTAAACCCGTAGTGGGTTAGTGTCGGGTATGGTATTCTGTCCAAACCGCCCCGGTATCCAACCCGCACTCGCTTCGTATACTAACCCTATGCAGCAATAAATCTCAGCCATCCCATCCTAGCACATATATATATATATATATATGTATATATCATCAAAACCCTAAAATGCTAACTCTCAGTCTCTGCCGACTTGCCCATGGCTGCCTCCCTCCTCCTAATCTTCTCTCCTTCTCCACCGTCAGCCCCTCCATGGCCAAAAACCTCTTGACCACCTAACCGGCGGCCTCAACCATTTGACCACCTACTTCTCAAGTTTTGCGGCACCAAGAACAACAACAGTTGTCGGAGATCTTGCCCGAATGGTCTCAATCGCAAATCTGTTTCCGCTTCTCATGACAATTTTGAGTGAGAAACACTTTGGAAACCGGCACAAGTTCCCAATGTCATTCATTCCAGAGCATGCAGACATTTAGAATACAAAGGGCTTGGAGTTGGCTGATGGGTTTGTTGCAAGTTATGGAACCGTGTTCTTGATTTCTTTTGAGTATATATCTACCTTAGATTCTCAAAGAGAATGTTTGAGTAATGAGTTGGTACATATTAGCCAAAGGAGGCAATTGATTTTTCTTTTCCTTGTTGGTGGATCTTGCGGTGGTTGATTATGCACCGGTGGTGGTTGGTTTGTGTGTGTGCAGATGTATCGAGATGTGTCTATAGTGAAGGAGATAGGGGGCGTGGGTGCGGGTTTTTAGGTACATAACCTGCAGATGGTCATCACTCGTTGCTTGGGTGCGGATTGTAGTCCACCGGATCGGGGATGGTATTACCATCCATCAACCCGATGGCGAGGCGGGGCGACATATTTGTGCTGCCGGGGCGGGTTCGAATATTGTGAAATCTGCATCCGACCCGCCCCATTGCCATCCTTACTCTTAGCCCTTCTCATCCTGATTCTCCTTCCCTAACCATCGCCCACCTCCACCAAAGCTTCACTGCTCCTCCTCCACGTACCTACTGCCCACCAACCCAAAAACCCAACTCCCCGACCACAAACCTGCAAACCCATCGCTACGACCCACCTCGGTCGCTCACCTATTCCTTGCCACCCTTATTTCCCCTCCATGAACCCACTACTGCTGCAACCACCAATTTATGAACCTTATGTTGCTCGCCTCTCTCATGTCGCCCCTCATTCTCCTCAGTTAACCCATCATCATCATCATTATCGCAACCACCAATATGCAAACCCTCCACAGTTCTCATGTCCCCCTGTAGCCCCTCTAGTTCCTACGCGAACCTACTACCAACCAACCCGCCACTACAATCAAGATGACGCTGCTCAAGGTGGCACACTGGCGAGGTTGCCATTGTATGTATATTGATTGGTCTTTTTTTATTTTTAGATAATTACAGCAATGACCTAACGTTAGGGTAAAATTACAAGCATGTCCATTAGTTTTGATAAATTATACTTATATCCATTGACCAAATGGAATACGAAAATACATGACGGTTTTAACGGAAAGACTTGATTACCCTTAAGTAAAATTGAAATTCCTAATTTGTCTGTGGTATCACCGGCATAGTGCCGACACCGACACCACCTCCACCGTGCCATCAACATGATTTTTTTGTGTTGGAGTTTGGGTCTACCACCTTTCAGTGTGTTCTACCTTTGCTTAATGACACTAAAGGCCAATCACACCATCACACACACAACCATGGGTGAAGATTAAATGCCGATGAAGATATTCAGAAGAAGGCAAAGATTAGGTTATCTAACGTTGAACAATTGAATGATAAACCAAGGTCAAGCCAGTAAGCGTACCCATTCATGGAGGTAAGATCATATACATCAAGGTATACATGCATCGATCCATTCCGACCCTTTGTGTCTGACTAGTTTGGTTGTTAAAAAATGCGAGATGGAACAATGAAATTTGAGAACAATTAGGGTTTTCTTTTTATGGGAGATCTGGTTGTGGCGGCTATAGGGGCACGGTAAAAGTGTGAGTTGGTGTGGCATCAGTAGCGGGGGTGGGTGGAATCAGGGTGGGGCAGAGGGAGAGGGAGCAACGACAGCGTTGGTTAGGCTGAGGGGGCAACGATGGCGTGGGTTAAGATGAAGGGGCAGCGTCAGTGTGGGTTAGGACGAGGCGTGGTGGCGACAAAGTGGGTTAGCGGCAGTGGCGTCGGCGTGGTTAGAGGTTGGGGGAGAATGATAACTAGTTTTTTTTTTGTTGGAAAATTTGAAAGATTTTGCAATCAAAAAAGAGAGTTAATTACGCGGTTGACCACTGTACTATTAGGCAAATTCCATTTTGACCACTGGACATCGATTTGTGTCTAGTAACCACTAAACTTTGAAATTCGTTTCAATCAGGTCACTCCGTCAATTTAAGTCCGTTTATTTAGGGGTACAGCCGTCCATTCACTGTTCACCTTCTTCTTCTTCACACACGCACACACATAGACAACATTCTTCCATTACTAGAACACTGAAGCACTCAAGACCTTGCTTTCAGCCCAATCAACAGTGGCGTATGGATATACAGCCCAACCTCAGCTTGGATTATTGACTGCTTGGATAGTATGTAGAGCTAAGTCAAGTTTTACGACTTTAAATTGGGTGGTGCTTTGTGATTTGCTGAGTTCCCATGTAAGCTTCAAGAGACGTCGCAGAGTCGGGGCAGATTGCAACAACAACAGTAATTAGGGAATGCTAAAGTAAGGTTTGTGGAAGCCATGTCGCAATACATTATGCCTATTACTCTGTGATTGAATTGTTTCTGTTGTGGATGAGAGATGCAATACTTTCAGTCAATGTGGTGTGGATATTAATACTGCAAACTTGTAAATACTTGCACTTCTTGGTCAGTGTAGCAGGGGAGCCCTTTACCTCACAAAAAGTTTACCTGGTTGTCTTTTTTTAAGTGTGCTAAAGCCTAAAGGAAAATTGGTATTATGTCAAATTTCCTAAACCCTGAGAAGTGAGAGCCTTCTCTTTGTTAAAGTTCATCGCTTTCCTCTGATGGCTACACTCCAACTCAAAAACCCACCTCAGCCTGTTCCTTCCTCTTTGTCCTTAACTGGGTTTTGCCAGAATGCCGCGTTGTCTTCACCTTGCTTCTCTCCTAGGGCTCGCCGTAAGAGTTATAGAGAGAGGCACTGACATGCGATTTGCTGCACTTACAGCTCCTCTTCATTTGTGCCAATGGATTCTGCCAAGATTAAGGTTGTTAGTGTTGGTGGGGGAGGCAACAATGGCGTTATGCATGTGTGCGTGCGTGAGAGACACTGTGTGTGGGTGTGTGTGAGACACTGTGTGTGCGTATCTGTATATATTTTGTGGGTCTTTGTGTGTGTCTGTGTGTTGTGCGTGTGTCACTGTGTGAAGCAGCATGTGTGTTTATGTGTGTGTGTCTTTGTGAGAGAGAGAGAGAGAGAGAGAGAGAGAGAGAGAGAGAGGTTGGGGGGGAATGTGTGTGCATGGGTATGTGTATGTGTGTGTGTGACGGTGAAAATGTGTGTGGGTTGGGGGAGTGCCTGTGTGAGACGAAAAGAGACAGAAGAGAGAGAGAGAGAGAGAGAGGGAAAGAGAGAGAGAAAAGGAAAATTCATAAAGACTAGCGTAAAAAGACCAATATATCCCTGAGTAACCTAACGCCGTCAAGATTAATTTGACGGAGTGACCTGATTGAAACGAAATTCAAAGTTTAGTGGTTATTATGATACAAATCGATGTCCAATGGTCAAAGTGAAATTTGCCTAATAGTACAGTGGTCAACCGCGTAATTAACTCTAAAAAAAATCATATAAAATATATCATTTGTATATCGTATAAGGGCAATATTATCAAATTAAGAATATGTGTTGATGATATTAGCAAAAAGTCAAACCTGTATGTCGGATTAACGACGGATGGACACAACTGAAGCGTTTTTAAAATTGTTGGTCACGATCTGTTACATTTTAAAATTTATTGTCCTTAACTGTAATTTTACCGTAAGCTTAGGGACATTACTGTAATTATCTCCTTTTATTTTTGGTTACATACGTGATTTGTGTACGTGACTTAAGGAAGAGATTGAGAAATTGAGCGGTGCTGAGCGGTTGTTGGTGATGTGCACCTAGCTTTGGTTTGCACATGGACAATTAACCAAAAGCTGTGACAACGGTGGTATTTTTTTGACTGTGGCCATGGTTGTGATGTGATTTGCTACTGTAGTAGTGGGTGCTAGGGATATGTGGTGGTTCGAACGGAAGGAGATGGAGGAGGCTAGACTGGAATTGAGTAAGTGAGTGGGGGCGATAAAAGAAGGGTTTAGTCAAAGCCATCGAAAAAGATAGAATTATCCTAAAAAATTAATAGAATTATTATTTTTTTATTTGTGAAATTCTGCAATAGATGAGAAGCATTGAGCTTGACTAATTTAAATGTTGAATTTTAGTTGCAGATTTTAACTAAATTTTAGATTTACAGTATAATTAGACCTATAAATTTCAAATGATCTCATCAGTTCGATCTTCTCTTCAACAAAGAAAGAACGAAAAAAGAAAAGGCAATCCAAAAATAACTAACGGTATCCCTTGTTCATTCAGTTGCCTCGTAAGTCGTAAACCTCACCCCCAAGATTTCTGCGCGCAAAATTTAGAATTCGCTTCCCGTCCGATCCAGTACTATTACACCCAAATTGGACTCAAATTGCTACATGGGTGTACCTGAAATCGTAGACGTTGCCCGTAATTTCTCTGTCATGGTCAGAGTTCAAGGCCCCGTGAGTTCCTTTCCCCTCTATATGCAGAATCTACGCGTCTTTTTGTTTAGTGAGCATTTACTTGCACTCAGCTCTGCCTTATTATACCCGGGTTTCCAAACCTTCCCTTGATTTCAGGACCCAAAGGGCCTGAAGATGCGAAGACATGCTTTCCACCATTACAAGTGAGTCGTGTTTATACAAAGTAAGGGTCGAGTTATTGTTTTTAACTAAAACTTGTCAAACAATGATTAAGATCTTTGAGTATTGTATGAGTTCAATTTGATGTTTAGATGCTCAAAATGGTATTCTACACATTGGACGAAAATTATGAAAGGAGGGATATAACCCACGAATTTCAACTAGCTTGAATTGTTTATCACTCAATCGCTTGCTCTATAGCTTATTGTTGTGTGTTTGTGTTAGCTCTGGCAAAACAACACTGTCAGCATCTGGAGTGCTTTTACCCAAGCAGAATTGTTGCGATATCGATACCCAATCGTTGGTTATGACTATTGCGTCTGTTATTGAGCCATTTCTATCTCTGCAACAGAGGGAGAACATATCTGAGGTTAGCCACTCTACATTCTAGAAGATAAAATTAGTCTCCCTTTTTTGGGTCTGGTTTTGTTTGCTGTATCTGTGGGTACATGCATCTCAGTATTGCTTTTGCATTACAGCACGCCAAACACGAGTTGATACCTGGTTCTCAGATTGATGTAATGGTGGAGGTACTTGGTGCTATACAGTAATGCCCTTTATTTACTAGACTGTGGAGCTTAAACTTTTTAGCTGCAGAATGATTTAATATGGATTCTGATGCACAGGGAAAGATGGGAGTGGAACGTATCACAGAACTTAAGGAGAAGGAAGATCCTAGTTGGCTATCTGCACAACTTTTAACGTTGGTAGACACTTTATAAACCCAATCATGGAACTGATCATCTTACATAGAAAAATGTTTATTATCTTCTTTCTGCTCCTCTTTTTTATCACTGTAGATTTTTTTATTTGGGTTATCCGTACATCAATCACCAGCTCTCTGTCTCTTATTTTGCAATTTTTTTGGCAACAATAATGTGGATACTCACACCATCGACGTGGTCTATTCTCAAGGTCGATATTCCTGAATCAGCTGTTGCTGTTCAATCACTAATTGACGCATCTTCAGGCTCATCGGAGCATGGTTGGGAAGTTGGTTGGTCCTTAGCCTCGTATAGTAACAGTTCCCAACCTTTAATGGGTGCACTTCGAACACAGGTACTCTCTCTCTCCCCGCCCATCTCTCTTACTCTCCGTCACATGCACACACGATCGTAGAGCATTTGAACCGGAATGGTTGTGGTCTTACTGGTAATTCTTTTATGAAGCTGACTGTCCAGAATACACTTCAATATTTTGACTTTATGGATCCAAAACTGTGACATGAACTATCAGCTTAACTCAGGTTCAGCAACCTTCCTTGTGGACCCAGGGGCAAATGGTAGGGAGAGAATCAAGCAATCCAAGTCTAATGGGAAAGGCAACTACTAGAATTGCCATACTTAAAGTTTCGTCCGTACTGTGTGAGGTACTTGTCTCCACACTCCTGATAAACATACTTACGGTAAAGAATTCACAATATAAGCATATAGATGAGCAGTAAGATGTAATTTTCTGCTTATCCTTTGGTTGCATAATTCAGTTGTGTATTCAGGAGAATGACAGTCTGAATGTATCTAGGGTCTGCCAAGCATACGCATGTCACCCCATTATAAGCGGGGAGATATTCTCATGGCAATGGGTTCTCCTTTTGGTGTCCTGTCTCCTGTTCACTTCTTTAACAGGTAGCATTGCATATTCTCCATGCCATGTCTTTGAAATTGTGTTTTAGTAATCTAGAACTCCATCTTCTGGTATTTCGCCTCCTTTCTTTCTGCAACGTTGCTGCTGTCATTTTCTTGATATTTGTAATTGATGTTACATTGCAGTTGGCATTACCTATTTGTTGTCCATCAGTTTTTGTAATTTTTGCGTCTTTACATAAGAACGATGATGTTTTCCTAACTTTGTCTTTTTATAAACTTAAATTGTGCTTTTAATGTCTGATCAGTCTGTTTCTTGAACCAGTATATCAGTGGGATCAATTGCCAACTGCTATCCCACTGGTTCCTCCAAGAGGTCACTATTAATGGCTGACATTCGGTGTCTTCCTGGTACGAGCATTTTCCTAAGATATTCTCCCTGGTTAATTGAATGATAATAAGTTCTGATTTTGTTCTGATTCTAATTTATCAGGGATGGAAGGTGGTGTAGTACATGGGGAAAACGCAGAACTCATCGGTATCCTGGCAAGACCAATACGGCAAAAGACTAGTGGTGCTGAGATTCAGGTAATTAGGATATATTGAAGGCTTCTTTTGAACAAGTGGATTTTGAAAAGAAAGGATTGATAAAAACAAAAGAATGATCACGAAATAGGGAACTTCAATAGGATCCATAGTGGAGGTATTGATGACTCCTGATGTTATGACAGCTGGTGATTCCATGGGAAGCCATTGCAACTGCTTGCAGCGAGTTTCTTCAGGAGCCTCAAAATGCACGGAAAGGGTTTCGTAGCTACACTGGAAATTTGAATGCTGATAGGAAAGCCTGCTTACCTAACAATCTTGATTTGGATGGATCTGTCAATTATACTTACGAGCATCCTAGTTTTGATAGCCATACAGTATCACCTCTCGACAAGGCAATGGCTTCTGTTTGTCTTGTCACCGTTGATGGTGGAGTATGGGCGACTGGTGTTCTACTGAACAATCAAGGTTTGATTCTTACAAATGCTCACCTTTTGGAGCCATGGAGGTTCAGCAAAACAGCTGCAAATGGTGAAAATTGTGGAACCAAATCGGACGTAATTTTCATCCCTTCCAACAAATCTGCATCTCATGGGCATGAAATATTTGGTGGCAGTAGGAGGGGTCAGGATTTGCTGCCAACAAAATTGAAGACTGCGGAAGACACTGTGGATGATGAGCAAAGGAGATACAAATCTAGTTCAGCCAATATATGCCATAGCATACGGGTTCGCTTGGATCATACTGACCCTTGGACATGGTGTGATGCTAGGGTAGTGTATGTTTCTAAAGGATCTCTGGATGTTGCCCTACTGCAGCTTGAGTTTATTCCAGAAATGCTTTGTCCTATGGTTGTAGATTTCACTTGCCCTTCCCAAGGATCAAAAGCATATGTCATTGGACATGGACTATTTGGACCTCGATGTGGTAATTTTGCTTTCCTTGCTGTTTATCTGTTTCTGGCTGTTAGATGAAAACCGTTTCCCTGTTCTCACATAATATTCAGATATAGAAGGATTTTTGGCGTGACACGATAATTTGACCAGAATTAATTGTACCTGGTACAGTTTGTGCTCTTATTCTGTATAAGTACTTCTACTGGGTCTTGTTGATTGTTGGACTTTTCAATGTTCGTTACCTTGCTGGAGAATTGTTAGATGCGATTGTTACAGGTTACTTTTCCTTTGGCAATACTACTTAATTAATTAAGAGGGCCTATAGTGCACACAGAGATGTATGTGTGTCAAACGGTATGAGGTAGGATATGATGTTTGTCAGTGAAAAGATGTACTTGTTTAGGCTATATTGATATGCTCTTCTGTTCTTTCACTTGACCTCAATGACATCTCAACATTCAATCCTGCCAAGGTTGCTGAACTTCTTGTATCTGATCTGAATTTTATTTGCACCAGATTTCTTTCCATCTGCTTGCCTTGGTGTAGTAGCAAAAGTTGTTGAAACAAAGAGGCCTCCAGCCCAGCTATCCAGCAGAGGAGAGAATGGGCCAAAACGTATGCCAGTAATGATTGAAACAACAGCTTCTGTGCATCCAGGTGGTAGTGGGGGTGCCGTCGTCAATTCAGATGGTCGTATGATTGGCCTTGTAACGAGGTATATAAGTGAAAGTTTGGGTTTCTCTTACTTTTTCATCTAAAAGATTAATGCATCTGAATTGTAAGTTCCAAATTGTCTTACTTTTAAAAGAGTTGGGTCAAGTGTTTCCACAATTGATACTTGAACTAACTCAGAACTTTTTATTGAACCAACTGTTTCAAACATCAATCCATTCTCTTTTACAGAATAATAATTTACATTTTATGCTGTGTTAGCGTGAAGTTTAATATATTGGAACTAGTGTAATTTGAACTTAATTTCTCATTGTCTCATATTGCTTTGTGCCTTATTTTTTACGGTCACAAAATATTTTTGCCCCCTTCTTCATGATATACAAACTAACATATTCGCATGTGAGGGATCAGTAAAACTGTGTTGGAAAAAGCCCATTGTTGGACACAATTTGGTGTGAAGTTTAACTTGATTTTAATGGTCGATGTCGGAACCCCCGGTCTGGCTCCACAGTAAAAGCGACTGTGGAGGGACCGGAGCCCTAAATCATTTATTTCCTGCAGCAAAGTTGGTTTGTTCTTAGAAATTATTGTTTGCAAATTTGATGTCTCAGTTGCAAGGATTTGAGACTTGGTACTAGGATGAACTTCACCACCTTTCACCACTTCTAATGGTTCGTATACCGTTTGTGAAACATCTTGTTAGATCTCCCTCCTGTTGTCCACTTCATCTCTGATATCATGGACATCTAATTATTTGCACTTGGAAATTGTTTTCTGGTGAAATTGGCCAAGATGCTCATTTGTGATCTTCTTTTTCTACTTCTACATATCTATCTTATCTTCGTACTTGTAGATGGAACTTCGTACTTAATGATGTATTTGTTTATACAGCAATGCAAGACATGGTGGAGGGACTGTTTTACCACATCTGAATTTCAGCATCCCATGCGCAGCCTTGGAGCCTATCTTCAAGTTTTCAAAAGGTTTAAGTTTTATTTGGTTGTTATTATGTTGTTTAATCACCACATAACCTGTCAAATAGTGTCAATCTTTCTTCACTGGGGAAAAACGAAGCAGTAATAGATATATCCATTAAACGGAACATCTCTCTTACATAGTGTTTGGTGTCTTGTTTTTCCATTGTTTTTCGCTTTTATTGAAGGTAGCTAGTTTGTTGACTTTGTGCTTCTATTCTAAGCAGACATGCAGAATTTCTCTCTCTTAGAAGATCTCGACCAACCAAATGAGCACCTGTCTGCTATATGGGCGCTGATGCCACCATTATCTCCGAAGCCAGGTCCCTCCCTGCCCCTTGTGCCACCAGTCCTGCTAGGAGACAGTAACAAAGACGTGAAGGGCTCAAGATTCGCTAAATTTATATCTGAAAGACAGGAATTGATGAAAAGAACAATTATACTTGACAAGGAGGAAGGCGTTTCTACCAAGGTTATTCCGAGTAAGTTGTGACCAGCGGATAGGATGGACAGCAGATGTTTCACTTCGACTGCTTCGGCTCCCACATGGAGAATGAATTGTGCTAGCTGCTCCCTCGTGATCAATTGAGAAAGAACATCACCAACGACGTGTATCATGTTCTATTCGCCACTCACCAGCCAGTTGAATTATGTTCAAGCGCCTCCTTTTTCTCCCTGGATTCCAGCCTTCTTGACCGTCTTGTGGGAAGACTAAATATTCACAGTCGAGTGGGTTTCCCTTAGAATCAGCTGTTGTAATATACTGTAGCCTGATTTTTTAACCGGAAAGATAAAATGTACAAGGGCCAAGCATTGAGATGACAGTAAGATGTTCCTGTATGCTAGCATTGGTTTTTCTGCCTTGCAACTGAGTGCGGCAACTCCAAAAGCTTTTCCTATCGACGCTCTATGGACGTGACAGGTTATTTGACATTCAGTTGTACATGGTCTAATCACAAATTCAGCTCAACATAATTCTTCGGTTAAAGTTTTCTGGTTTTCGGCTCAGTTTCATCCCAAAATAGCCAGATTTTCAGTATTACATTCACATGGAGACCGTAGATTTTTGGTACTCTTTTATAATTAACTAGTAGGATGCACGTGCATCTCTTCGGAACGAGATTTCTTCTTTTCCTGTAAAGTAATACCAACTTGTAGAAGGTACGATAAAGTTAATTTAAGGCCATGATATGTTTTTTTTTAAGTAATTGTGCTAGCTCTGATATTATTGGCTTTGATAACGTTATAAAGTAACCAGTGGACATGAGCGTGATTAACCAGCATTCTAGTCTCACTTAATCATGTAGGTGAATTTCGTTGCCGAATAAGTGAGTCAATTCCCTGTGGGGTCGAGCCTAGGGGGAGTAACCGGCATTCGACTCACTTAGTTAGATAGACTCACGTGAAGGTAAATTATTTCGCCGTCTAACTATTGTAAAGGCTTCTATAACCGTAGTTTGACTTGCACTAACAGGTTTCAGGTTGGTTTGCCTAAATAAATCTACGCCATGAGCAGATTTATAATTACAAGCAATTGGGGAGCTATTAATTAGAATTTTAAGAATAAAAAATAATCATTTATTCATTCGTAAACAAAAAAAATCATGTGAGGGTAAATTAGTTCGCTGTCTAACTAATGTAAAAACTTCTAGAAGGGTAACTTGACCCTGCACTAAAGGGGTTCAAAGTCGGTTTTTGTATAAATACTTAAATTTGGGTGCACTAGTGTTAGAGGCACCGAGCCTTTTTTATGTTTGTATGTATGTGTTTGCGGTACCCTTGTAAGGTCCTAATGCTGCACATGTTTAAACTACGTATCCTTTACTATAAATATAATCGTCTATTACCAAAAAAAAAAAAATATATCGGTTTGTCCATATAAATCTAGGCCATGAGCAGAATCATAATCACATCATATTTATTTATATTGGTACGCATAATAGCATATAATATAGTTATTCTTCTAGTAAGAGTTAAACTGCAAGGCCTGTGCTTTTGATTCAGGGTGGTAGTGCAAATTCAAGGACGAGCGGAATTCAAAGGTCTTAGAAGAGCTTTATTCAAAATTTTGAAGTGAAGGGGGTGTCTCGATCAATCGGTATGGCGTCAAGGTCTAGAATTTAAAAAGCTCTTGATATCCTTGGAGCTTCTTACATTTGATTATATGAAAGCAAGGTTCTTTTGGGGTTCATACTTCTTGTATTTAAAACAAGTTTGTCACTAATTGTTATTTTTGTACTTATTAATTGATTAACTTACACAAGAAAGGGAGTTTTTATTGGTATGTTTGCTATAAAGCCTTGAAATATACTTTGTATATCTTATGGAATGGAGTTAGTTCTCCAAATAATTAGTAGCGGTAGAGATTATTAACTTATTGACTATTAATTATTAGAGCGTCAACTGGTCAGATTTAACATTTCTTGAAATTTTAGTTTAAAAGTCTAATAACCAGATACCCAATAATATTTTGTTTCGATAGAAATCTCTTTTGGTTTAAAGGTCTATAAACCACAATACGCGACTAGATCACATGTTAGTTACATTGACATCCCAAAATGAAACTTTTTAGAAGTTGTTTGGAGTTGATTGCGGGAATGAGCATACTTAAATTTGGATTAAACTAGGTTATTAGGCATCTGGCTGCAAAGATACAAAATTGATTAAATTTGCTTTATAAAACCTAAAAAACCCAAGATACCCCCGATTAGTTTTTTAGCATCTTTTATTGGGAAATAATATTATATAATTTAAATATTATTTTTGAGAATTATTTCTAGACAAAACCCCACATATTATAACTCACATATTATAACTGAATTGGAAGAGACATGTCATATTATATATATATGTATGTATTTGTGAAAATTGAAGTTGAAAGATTGTAATCTTCTCTTTTTTACTTAGCATGCCTCATTTTATGCCATTTAACATTCAACAAATTAAATAAATTTTAATTTTTCTCTCTTCCATGTCAACATGTCTCATTTAAAAACAAATATCTCTCTTTCTAATTTATATCTCATTCAAATCTTGATAATTTTTATATTATACACAAGTCTAATATGTTTTCACAATCTAACAAATTAATCTATCTCCTTTTATTTTATAATAAGTCATATACACATATGGATGTAATAATATGTGTGTACATATAATTATCTCTTACATTTTATTTTCTCTTATATTGTATAATTTTTATACCCTTCTTGGTGAGCTTTTAACACACGAGTTACTATTATTGTTTTAAAAGTGATACAAAATTCATAAAAAAAAGAAAATAGCATTATTTATTATTAATATTTAATATATAAATATAAGCTTTTAACAATTATTCCGGTATGTAATGCATGGACCGATACTAATATCAAGCGGTCATCTAGGTGGATACAAATACATAATGCTCTATATTTATTAATCTTTCTATCAAGTTGTGCCACGTCATTTCGAAATTCACGATAAATGGTCGTTTTAGGTGGATCTCCTTAAGAGTGACAGGTCAAACTGTCAGCAACTCACTAGTCTGACTCCGACTCCACATCCGTCAAACCTCCTCCCCGGGTTATTTCCCGGAGGATATAACAGGATCCGACCGGTTAGGGGAGGGGGGGTCGGGGGCACGGCGGCAAAGAGTATCATTGACCCGTCCGGGACATCAGGCGTGAGTCTAGAGAGAGATATGGGAGACAGCTCCGGTTACAAGGACTACGTAGCCGGTTTACTCGCCGGCGTCGCCACCGTCGTCACCGGTCATCCCTTCGACACCGTCAAGGTCTGCCCCTCTGTTCCCCCCTTTCTATCTAATTCTTGTTTTCGCGCTCGCACACACAGAGACACTTAAATCCCCAATACACTCGCATCCATAGACTGACTATATTTGGCTTTGTATGAAGGGAGCATTATGTACGTCTAATTTTTACATCTAAGTTTTAGGTTCAAGGGATTCCTGGTTTGAAAGATTACGAATGGGTTAGTTTACTGTTAGTGTTACTACTATTACTACTGTTGTTATTATTTTTGTCATTGTTATTACTATGGGAAACGCTACTTTCCACCCCCTTTTTTGTCGCTAGTAATTACTTTCAAATGATCGCTGTTAGTGACAAACAAGCGGGCAGGTTAGTATATTAGTTGCCTTCTTGAGGAAGATGCCTACTTCCATTTGAAAGGGTTATGAATACCTTGTACGCCCTCCGTTTCATAATTCGTCCATTTTAACTTTTTCAGAATTTCTAGAATAGATTTTGAACACTGCAACATTGATTTCACTCGTTGTCTTTGCCCTAGTTTGACTTGTCAGGTAATAACCGTATAATATGGAATCACCATTTGAGTTCAATCCAGTGCTTCAAAGTTCGTGTTTTATTGTTGAAATTCGCAATGAGTCAAAGGGGACATTAGTATAAAATGGGGGGAGTACATTATATCATGGGCAGTGTTGTAAAAAGCGCGCCTAGGCGCAAGGCGCGCTAAGGCTCACTACCCGCGCCTCACCTAGGCCTAGGCTCAGCACGTTCAAGAAGGCGCGCGCTTGGTGCGTCCAGGCGCAAAGGTGCAAGGCGCATAGCGGAGCGGGAGGTGCCCGTCTAGGCGCATGAACCATAGCCATTGGATGTGCCATCATCTCGTTACCTGGGCTGTCGATTTCCTTTCAGATGTTTTACCAAGTCTTGCAAATATTTCAATTTTACAAGTCTAACACCACTCTGAAAGAATCACGACCACTCTGAAAGAATCTGTTTCAAAATCAAAATCCCTAAAATTTCACACACGATAGCTGCTTGCCTTTCCCGTCGCCGACAGCCTTGCTTCAATAGCCTCATTGCCTTTCCCGTCGCCGCCGACAGCCTGTTGCTCCGGCCGTTGCTCCGGCCAACATTGCCGCTGTTTCTCTTCACCTTGCTGCTCGGCTGCTCCACCGAAGCAGCTTCTCACCTGCACCAATGCCCCTGCTGGTTCATTACTCTCTAGTCTCTTCCACTCTCTGCTCCAGTAACCGTGCCATTTCACATGTTCTGCTGCTATAGTGTTGCCTCAGTTTCTTCTCCTAATTTATGTTTGGTTTAGGCTGTTTAGCTTTAGCTTTAGTGGTTGTTCAATGTTTTACCTTCCAATTTGGACTATGCATAAACAGTCCTATGCGGAGTAACTGTATTCATTCTTTATGCTAAATTATGTGAAGATTTTGTGCAGCTAACTAACTGTATTCCTTCTCTATGCTAAGTTATGTGAAGATTTTGTGTAGCTAACTTCTGCTTGCACATTCTGTTTAGAGTGTTTTACTTGATTTGCTATTGTGTTGCTGTAATTGCTTCTTGCACATTCTGCTTATGCTATAGTAATTGTCTTCATTCTTTATGCTAAGTTATGTGAAGATTTTGTGCAGCTAACTAACTGTGTTCCTTCTCTATGCTAAGTTATGTGAAGATTTTGTGTAGCTAACTTTTGCTTGCACATTCTGTTTAGAGTGTTTTACTTGATTGGCTATTGTGTAGCTGTAATTGCTTCTTGTGCTATAGGATAATTTCAAGGTTTTTGGGCTTCATTCATGATTTAGATTTTGTTGAGTTGGTGCTACTTTTGTACAGTTTTAGCATAACAACTTACTTTTGGGATTCATAGACTACCATTCTGAGAGTGGAGAAATGCTATTGTTCTATGAGATGGTGGCACAATAGTCTGGTTGTACAATGGTGTCAGGATTTATAAATCTCAATTGTGCGGCGGTGGATGAAGAAAGAGAACAAACACGACAGAATTGAGTTTCTTTGTATAAAACCAAGTGCTTTTTCTTTTTTTTAACAGCTATACATGTCTCTAAAATTTACAAATTGTTTGGAAGTTTATTAATTATCATGTTCTGATTTTTTTTTTACTTAAATTTATTGTTTTAATGCACTATTATTTATTTTAATATTGCGCCTTACTTCGAAAAGCTGCGCGCCTGGGCTCCAGGAACCTTTTGCGCCTTAGGTGCGCCTGCGCCTTTAATAACACTGATCATGGATAAAATACACTAACACCCCCTCAACTAACGACTAGTCGTGACTTGGTCCTAAAACTATTACTCATGTTAAGTAAGTACTTCCTATTACTCACTTTGGATGTTGGTAAACAGAATATACAAAATGTCAGTTTTGTACTCCACTAAACCTCAAAATTAACGAACCCACTGCCAAACACTAATGCCTAGTGCTCAGATCCTCTCTTTCCTTTCTTTCTTCCCCCACCATTCCACAGTAAACATGGGGTAATCCCAAGCAAAATGGACATGCCTCATGCTGAAATTAACCAGCCAGTCGGTTGCAGTCCTCCAGGTGACCACGTCCCAAGCCTTTGCGAAAATCCTTACCCTTATTCTATAGTCGCCACCTAAAATCTACCATTTTGATTACAACAATTAACCAAGACCATCAACTATACATCAGCTCCCAGTTGCCACCCCTGTCGATGCTAATATGATTCCATCATGGGTTGTTAAGTAGTGGAAAAGACTCGGCGTTAGGAGCATCTATTGCAACATTTGAACATGTTGCATGTTGTTCCCAACCTATCTTGGCCGCACCCATAGGTCCACTATGGATCCCTTTTACGTGACATGTCGACATGGTCAATGGTCAATTTTCAACGCTCCCAAACCGGTCAAACCAAGACGCACACTCAAGTTAGGTGTGTGCAACTCTTTTTCAGAAAATCTCTAAGTGAGCGATGGTCGGCCTCGGCCTCCCCCTTTGGGTGTCAATCTCGGCCTTCCCCCAAGGGTTGGCCTTGGCCTCCCCTTTGGACCCCCATCACTCTCTTCAAACGACAACCGTCGTTGTGCCCATGCGCCATTCATGCATCACGTGCCCCCGGCACGACGCCCACTTCCCCGACAGACCTCGCTGCGCCCATGCACCATTCATGCGTTATGTGTCCCTGCACAACGCCTACTTTTGCGACAGACGTCTCTACGCCCATGTGTCGTTCATGCGTCACGTGCCTTCAGCATGACGCTCGACTCCGTGACACTTGTCACCTAGCCTGCGCGCCATTTGCATGTCAAGCATGCCCCCGGCACTGCACACACTCCGCCGCTCCCATGCGCCGCGCCGTTGATACAGTTGCGGCCTCTGGCTCTTTGTTGCATTACGATGGTGCTGGCACTACACTCACTCCGCCGCGTTGCTTATACAGTCGTGCCCCCTGACATCCTGTCATACTATCTTGCCCCTTGCGTGCGTTGGTCTATCCTTTCACCACACCATGCGCACCTTGCCTTGGTCGTGGAACATGCTTTGACCCACTTTCCCGGCAGTGCAGCATCCCGCTGGGATTGGCGACTCCTTCGGGACAATATCTCAGCTAGAGAGCTCTACATGCTCCGGCATGAAGATTCCCCTTCCGTCAGGTAGACGACTCCTCCAGGACACTAGCTTGGCGCGCTCCGAGTGCTCCGCCATAAGGACTCACCTGCAGGGATAGGCGATTCCTCTGGGACACTATCTTTGCCAGGGAGCTCCAAGTGCTCCGGTATGAAGACCTCTTCCGCCTAGGTAGCACGGACACGGACATCGTGTCCGATATCGACACTGACACAGACCGGGACACCGGATATTGTAAATTTAAAAAAACCTAGATATTGGACACCGCAGGACACCACTAAATTTTTTAATATAAACACACACACATATCAATTGGAGTAACTAAATTTCGTTCAAAATGGATGAGAAAGAAAGCAAGTAACATGAAATAGTCTCATCAGTAACAAGAAAAAAGGTCGACAACAAGAAAACAGTTGAATGTCTCAACAGTACCAAGATTAGAGTCTCAATAATAACATGAGAGAAAAAAAACATGAGACCAAAGGCATGAAGGGGAGGTTTTATATAGTCAAATGGTCTCTAAATGAGGTCGGAGATGTTGACCTATCTTACTCTAGACTGGCAAGCTTGGATGCTTTAGGCAACAAAAAGAAGGAAAAGACAGAGATGAGAGAGAAAGAAGAAGGTACCTTTTGTTGGGTCAATCTGGTTAGGGTTTGGCCTAAAAGTTCTTTTCTAAAAAATTCCAAATTTATCCCTCAAATAAATTTGAAATATTGTATTTTGGCCCCATACGAGTGGACCCTTCTTTCCAAGGTGTCCGACACTTCTTTAAGAGGTGTTCGACATGGTGTCCGGTAGTTAAAAAATAAATAAATTCAGATATCACTGAGAGGTGTCGGACACGTGTCCGGAGGTGTCAGTAAGTGTCAGACAATATCTCGTCCTATAAGAGGTGTCGGTGCTTCCTAGCCTTCTATTGGCTCCTCCGGGATGCTACCTCAGCCCATCGGGTAGGCGGCTCCTTCGGAACACTACCTTGGGACGCTCCGAGTACTCGGCACAAGGACTCACCCGCGGGATAGGCCACTCCTCCGGGACACTATCTCCACTAGGGTGTTTGCATGACTAGCTTACGTGCTTCGGCACTGGGGGCTTTCATCGGCATCTCTAGGGACTATAACCCCTGGGTCACTCCGTGAAGGCAACGGGTCTTCGAAGGGCATTGCGCCTAGTCTGCCTGGTAGTTGGGCGTCCGACTATGAAGCACGTGTGAAGCACCGGCATCGGGTGCGCGTCGGGTGCGGACACGGGGTGGGTGCGGCATGGGTGCGTGTCCAGAATTTTCAATTTATTTTTTTAATTTCCTAAATAGGGGGTGTGACTTAGGTTCGGGTAGGATTCGGATCGGGTGTGGATCCGATACTTATGGGGTAAGAAATACAATTCTCAAAAGAATTTTCAGAGTCAAAACACAAAAATAGAAGTTGTTGGGTCAAATCCTAAGTAATAAGAATCATACTAACCTAATAAATCGCTGATCCTTTATGTTTTGGACGATCTGCGAGAAGGGTAGAGACTAAGACCGAGAGAGAGAGAGAGAGAGACCGTCGGCGATGACGGGAACCACCGGCGATGACAGCAACCACCATCGACGACGGCGACCTACAACCACTGGCAAGCGACAACCCGCAACCACCGACGACAATGGGGACCACCCGTATCCTCCGCGAGGCCACTCTGCACTGGAAGCAGAGCACCTGCGACCTTGGGCACTGGAAGCAGTTCCTATTCTTGCTTTTAGTTACATATTTCTTCTCTTTTGTGAAGCTGGGTTAGGACACAGTAACAGATCCTTTTTTTGCCACATGGCACTCTATAATGATAGGCAAGGCCACTAATTATACACATGGAAGCCCAAATGTGAGTGGGTTTATGCATTTTCAGACCCAATGAATGTAATAGCTCCAAATGGTCACAGTCACATGTATGTATGGAGCAGCTATGACAAATAAAATTGCACTATATACGCACTTTTTTAAAATTTAAATGATTCTTGTTTTTTTTAAAAGTAAATATAAAGTGTGTCTGTATATATATATATATATATATATATATATATATATATATATATATATATAAAATATTTTGCCGTATCCTTGCTCCACTAGTAGCCTAAAATTTTCAAAAAAGCTGTATCCGCATCCGTATCGTATCCGCACCTGTGCTTCATAGGCTTCAGGTCTTCCCTACCGCTGCCAGGTCCTCGGCTTCTCTCGACGCCCTGTGGGATTCAGTAAGGGTTTTGGACCGGTGGCTAGGGCAAGGGCTTACTCTGATCATGCCGACGCTGTGTGGTCAGTCTTTTCAGACAGGTGGAGGCGTAGAGCGACGCTGTGTAGGGCAGGCAACGCGAATATGGGAGCTGACAGTCCAAAAGGAGCACCGACATTTGTGGACCCCCTGTGACGCCACGTTGCAACTGATGACAGACAGACTTTTGCCTATATATAGAAGACCTTGGAGTTTATTTGGAACAAAAATTCTCATTCTGACAAAAATCACTTTCTCACTCTAGAATCCAGAGCTACTGAATTCTAGAGAGAGAAACACAATTGGACTGTGACATTGGACATAACATCTACCATGACGTATGACCTTGGCTTGGACCCTAGCTTGGACTGTCGACTGTCGGCTTTGTTCGTTTCAGTCTCGTCTCTACAGCACTGCCACTCCTCACTGTCTGGGAAGCCTTGGTCTTTGTCCTAATGCCACTCTCACTGTGTCCCACTTTGTAAATCTGGCAGCTAATTTGGACTGTATCCTTTGTGGCACCTCCACGTAGCTACGAACCCACTTTCCTTGGCATCACATGTTTTTATCATTGACTATACCAATACATAGGAGAAATTTGTGTGCATTTTGGAAGAAGTTTAGGGGAAAATTACTTTTAAATCTAGGAGAAATTAGTGAAAGAGTAGGAAGAAATTGGGGAATTGTGGAAATATGAAATGTGGGAAGGAAGTTGATAAACTTTGGGAGAGTTGTAAATTTTGGGAGAGTTGTAAATTTTGGGAAAATTGTATATCCTATAATTTTGAGAAGTTGCATATATCCATTTACACAAATGTGATGTACAGTATTGGGTGTTGGTACATGCCAAGATTGAGAGGCTGTGTAAGGCATTGCTTGATTTGCCACAAAGTTATTTGTTGACATAGATGATATTTTGTTGTATACAAGGGAGAAGGTGGTAGTCTTTGGCTCCAAATATCCAAGGGCATTTTTGTCTTAAAAGATGCACACAAGTGGCACTTGACAAGCACGTGCCTGTTTTCCATCTCTTTTTATGGTAAATAAACTAGCGGAATGTGGATTATAATTTTTGGGTTTGATGACCCAAAGGGGTGTTACCGTTGGGCAGACTACTTTATGGACCGAGTTTCCACGAGTGATTAGTTGAGGGGGTGCTACTCTATTTTACCCTTATACCAATGTAGACCCAGGGCTAACTATTTCTAACACTAGCGTAGCCTCGGGTTAGTTTTTGGGCAGTACGAACCAACTTGGTTCATTTGCAAAAAATAAAAGAGTTTGCAGTAAGCATCATGAGTGGGAAGACAGTGAACTTAGCAATATGCTGGAACTAGTAAGCAACTAGATCCTAAGCCGGACTTGGATTTCCATGTCATATTATATCTAAAAATGCACTACGTAATGGCTCCAGTTGATTTGTGTTGTGAGCGTCCTCCTTTTCGAATATAAGCTAGAAGATGGTAATCTTTGGTTCCAAATGTCCAAGGGCGTTTTTGTATTAAAAGATGCACACAAGTGGCACATCACAAGCACGTGCCTGTTTTTGCATTCGTTTTTACGTAAACTAGCAGAGGGGGTTGTAATGTTTGGGTTTGATCACCCAAAGGATGTAACCGTTGGGTAGAATACTTTATGAACTGAGTTACCTCGAGTAATTAGTTGAGAGGGTGTTACTGTATTTTACCTTTAGGTTATGTTTAGCACGCCGGATAAGAGCTCCCATAGGATAAAAATAATCATATCTGGCGTTTGGCCACGCATTTAAAGAGAGGATAAGATATCTGACGGACAAGTTGTATCCCACTTACTTGTGGATAATTCTGTACCCGGGGGTAGGGGGTGGGTGGAAGTGCGGTTTTATTTATATCCAAGGTGGTGGGATAACAACCCGTGGGCCAAGGAGCACCCACAGCACCCACCGCCGGCGGCACAACAACCACCGTCAACACAAAATCACTGTCGGCGCGGAACCACCACCGGCAAAGAACCATCGCCAACACAGAACCCACCTCACATAACCCATTGCTGGCGCATCAATTTGTGGTGGTGTATGTAAGTGTGTATGTGTGTGGGGCGTTGATGGTGGTGGATTGGGCAATTAGCGTGTAAGGTAATGAGATGTTCGGTTGTGGTTGAGGTGAGCAGTGGTGGTGCGATCTGTGGGTGATGGAGGTTGGTGGCGATCGCTTGTGGATGCAATCAGCGCGTAATAGAGGTTGGTAGCAATTGGCGGTGGGTGCGATCTGTGGGCGGAGACTGGCCGCAATCTGTGGATGATGTGGTGGTGTGTTGTCATTGGTGGTGTTTGTTGCTTGTGTTCTGCTAGGGTGGTGTTTGCAGTGGTGGTTGCTGCCCGATGGTGAAGGCGGCAAGATAATCCTATCCAGCCTCTAATCTGGGTTTGGTCTAAACATGGGATATGATATATACCTTACCCGGCCTTGTCCGCCAGGATATCTTAACTTAGCTTATCTGACCATATCGCTATCGTATTCGACTGAATTATTCGTGACACCAGCGTAGCATCGGGCAGTTTTTGGGGAGTACGAATCAGCTATGTTGATCTGACCGAATAGTTTGCCATAAGCATCATGAGTGTGGAGAAATTGACTTAGCAATATGCTGGAACTAGGAAGCAACTAGATCCTTAGCTGAACTTGGATTTTCATTTTGCATTGTAACTAAAAATGCACTAGGTAATGGATTCTGTTGATTTTGGTTCTTGGCGTCCTCCTTTTTCGTACCGGCATTCTTGTTTTTGAAATGTGTTGATGATTGAGTTGCAACGTGGAAGGTTTGTGTCTTGCTAATATAGCTAATTTGATAATGACTGTCGCTCCTAGTAGTTGGTTACGTAGATGACGTTAGGGTTACTTAGTAGCTCAGTAATGTGGTTGCTGTCTTTATTTGTTAGCATATGTTTGAAGGAGCAATCATGAAATTAAAAAAAAGTTGAAATTGGTTCAATACTGCGTCAGGTGGGGTGTTGTACTTTCTACAGTGGGTTCTTATTCCTACTTTTCTTTGCTTAAGAAAAAGTTTTAAACCCACAAGTGTTTCCCACTTTGGCAGCGGATTCTCATCACTGTATGATGCTTAAGTAATTAATATGTTGTATGTTAATGTGCCGAGTGGTATTTAGAGAAACAGAATAATACATTTGAGAAGAAAGGAGAAGGGTTTGGTGGGAAAAGATATGATTTTCCATGGGGCTATGGAGGGAGATAAGTTAAAGTGGTCTTTGAAAATTATGGGCCGCTGTAGCCGCTATCTAGGTGCACATGGCAGGTCGGTTGGGAATTAAATGACAAAAAGGATGAAGTATTCGATCATTAACATAGGAACTTAAGCTTTCAGAATATCATGGAGAATTAACTCTATCAGGTCCATGTTTTATTTCATCATAGCACGCATCATGAAATAGAATGATATATCTTCTTTTGCACCTTCTACTGATGTAGAACTCTTTTCCAGCTTATGTTACTTTTCTTGGAATCAGTTGAAGAATCAAGCTTACTTTGGTTGCTAGCATACATATTGTCTTGCCATATCTTTCTCATTTGACCTGCTAATTTTGGAGCACTTAATATGTTGACGTCGAAATATCATTCTAATAGGTCAGCTCAGCATTTCTTACTAAAAAGGCAGAACACTCAGAGCTAACAGAAATTGCTATTCTTTGGCATGTTTACGAATGGTTTCATGATAGCGTGTGTGTGACAGAATCTAATTTATCATATTGGAAATCTTTAAACTAATTTTTCCTTTTAAAGACGGCTGGCCTAGTGGTTAAGGCTACTGCTTTATGGGGTCGGTTCAAGTGGGCAACCTTACCTCTATCGTTGAAATGGCTGATTCCCAAGATTCAAACCTGCTATATGTACGGATTCAGGACCACTTATATGGTCAGGTGGGATTAAACAAGGTGCGGCTACAGACCCTTTCACAATGCATCTCTTGCTATACGTACCTTTAGCCACAAGCAAAAGAGGGTTTGGATTTTGCTCCACCTTTTGATGATTTCCATCATACATGTAACGGGCTTTATGAAAATCTGTTTTGCACCGTGCTTCGATTCTATTGAGTTGTTTCTCTACTGTGGGTGGGCTTTCTTGTGAGCTATTGTATTCTTGTGTCTTATCCCTAATGCATAAGACTGAGCTGGATTATGGGCCTCTAACACCTGAATCAGTTTTTATTGGCTTGCATATATATATATATATATATATATATATATATATATATATATATATATATATATATATACACACACACACACACACACACACACACACACTTTTCAGGTGAAGCTCCAAAAACACAACGCTGAAGCCAATAAAATGAAGTATAAGAATGGAATGCATTGTACTGCAAGGATACTGAAGACTGAAGGAGTATGCCTCTTGAACTTCTTGTGAGACTTAACTTTAAGCTGTTAATCTTTCTCTCTATGAATGTGATGTAACTAGAGGATTTTTTTTGTGATTTTTCCTCTATGTATGTATACGTGTGTGTTTACCCAACTAGTTGTGACTATGAAAATCTAGTTTGCTGGATTATGTTGCTAGCATCGGAATTTATTGAGGATTCTTGGCTTCGTTTGACAAAATTTTTTTTTTGGTTTTCAGTTTTTAAAGAGCAGCTTAATTTTTTTTTTTTTTATAAAAACAAGTGGGTGTTTGATAACCCCCTTTTTTTTTTGGTGTTTGGTAACCCTTTTTATTTTGACTTTTTTTTTTGGTGGTTTGCGGTGGCGGTGGTGGGGCGTAGCGGTGGTCGACGGTGGTGGTGGTGGTGGTGGCCGACGGCAGTCACCGGCGGTGGTGGCCGGCGGCCGGAGGTGGCTGCCGGCCGTCTCCGGCGGTGGTCGCCGGCGGCCGGAGGTGGATGCCGGCAGTCTCCGGCGGTGGTCGCCGGCGGCCGGAGATGGCTGCCGACAGTATCCGGCGGTGGCTGCCGGCGGCCGGCAGTCTCCGGCGGTGGTCGCCTGAGGTGGCTGCCGGCGGTGGGAGGGTGGTGGTGGTGGTCGAAAAAAAAAACCAAAAGTGAAAAAAAAAATCAGTTTTTGGAGTTTTTTTTTTTACTCTGCAGTTTAAAAACTGGTTTTTTAAATTGAAAAAAAAATGGTTACCAAACGCTCCTTTTTTTTTCAGTTTTTAAAACTGAAAAAAAAAAGAGGGAAAAAAAGAGTGTCAAACGGGGCCTTAGTTTTTGCTGCCAAAGAGGAAATCGTCTTTACTATTTGGACCTGTCGTGCTCTAGATGAAACATATAAAATTAAGGAACAACTTGTTTTCATCATCCTGAACAAACATGAATCAGAGGTATCCCTTCTTTAGGTAATATGATTTATGCTTGTGATTGGTGAGGTGCAAACTCAGTCTCTGTCGAGCTCATTGATGCTAAAATGATATGTAAAATGTAGTGCCTTCTAAAATAAGGCGAGTTTATATCAAAGTCTCAAGGAAGGCTACTCAAAACAAGATGTTCCAGTAGAGAAACTGGAAGCCACTATATTTGGGTTTTCCTTCTCCTATTAACCATTTCAAAGGAAGTAGAAATGAAAAAAAAGGGGGAATTATGGGTAACAGGAAGCTAACAAAACTGAAGCAACTACCAGGAATAAAGATTGGATCAAGTGAAGACCCACCTGCAGATCTCGATATTCATAATCTGTAGATTCAATTAGTACCCTGTTACGTTACCGTTTCTTCTGTTTTTATTTTCTCCCTTTTCACACTTTCTTGTTTGGTTACAATTTTTAAACGTATTTTCAAAAACACATAATCCATTTTCTATTCCCTATTTTCACCCCAATTCTATCTACTTCTAGGAAACAAATTGGCACGAGAGAAACCATTTCCCCCCTGCAAGAAACACAGCCTTTACCCACCGCTGCCAGCATTTCTCCACCCCACACCTCTACAAATCCTAGTGTCACTGCTAGCACCACTTTTCCTCCCCACTCAGTTGCTATCACGCCTTCACCACTGCTGCCAGCATCCAGCTTTGTGCCTCGATGGTGGTATTATAGGGGTCAGTGTTGCGATCTAATGGTCTACCAATGTTTTAGGCTTGCAAAATGAGTCTAAAGTGGCAGGTTCCGGGTGGGACCATGAGCCAGGTTAGAGAAGCTTAGTGATTAGCTTGTGGGTGAATTCCGATCTAACTACGTTTTTGGGGATTTATTACATTTGAGTTTGAGCGTAACCCAACTCAAGTGGATGGGTTCTGATCGAGAAGAAGAGTTGAGACAGCAAAGAATTTGATGCTGTAGAGACAAAACCAAAAGAGAGAGGGGGTCAGGAGGTGAAACAGAAGGGAGAGAAGAGGAGCAAATAGATGGTGACATCTATGAAGATTATAAAATGAAATGATCTCAAACACAAAGAAACTTTATGCCTATTGTTGATAGTAAATATTATTTCTTAAACTTCCAATAAAGAATGCCTAAACTTTATTCATCTTTGTTGGTTGCGTATTGATTTCTCATTTGATGACGTGCTTGGTCCTTGAATGGGGGCCTTTTTGACAGGTGAAAGGACTTTATCGAGGCGCAACATCGTCCTTTGTGGGGGTGGCCTTTGAAAGTTCACTTATTTTTGGCATTTATTCTCAAGCAAAACAAGCACTGCAGGTTTGTGTATTAGTACTTCTGTTTGAAGAAACTGCCTCTTGCAGAGGCTGGATGCAATTGGAATTGAGCTGCTTTTGTTTCTGCGCGTTGGCCACTTTTTCTTTCACTTGAAGGGAGGAGTTCAAAATGGTAAGCCGCAGCCCCACGTGATAATCCCTTCAGCAGCTTTTGGCGGAGCACTTATCAGCTTTGTACTATGTCCATCAGAGCTGATGAAGGTACGTGACATTTGAAAGTCATACACAGCACTTGTTTTGTCTATCATGCTTATGACACTGAGACTTTCCAGTGTAGAATGCAAGTTCAAGGAACCGATTCTTTGGTTAACTCGCTGGCATACAGAAGTCCTCTCGATTGTGCAATTAAAACCATAAAAGCCGAAGGGGTAAGAGATCCCTGGTCATTGTCAACTAGCTATTTGATGTAGTTTCTAGCTGATAGGTGCCTTTCCAGGTTCCAGGCATTTTTCGAGGAGGGTTCACGACCTTGTTAAGAGAATCTATCGGGAACGCAGTGTTCTTTAGCATGTACGAGTATGTACGCTATTTCATGCACCAAAAACTGAAAGATGCTTCATCTGATTCGACCAATCTGATGGATGTCGGAGTTAGAATAATGAGCGGTGGTCTTGGGGGTATAGCAGTAAGTAGTTTTGTCACTAGGAGTCCTAAAGACAACCATTGCATTTAATTTGAGAAAACTACCCTCCTTTCCCCAACCCTCCACCCCCCCCTCCACCCCCCCCTCCCCCCTTCTCGCCCCCCCACTTTTGCATTATTTGTGTGCTTGTGGTTTTCTTTCTAAAGTCTCCTTTCCACCACTTCACTTTTGCCAGTTCTGGTCAGCTGTTCTACCCTTAGATGTGGCGAAGACCATAATTCAAACTGCTCCAGATAAAAGCTCGACTAGAAATCCATTCCAAGTTTTGAAGTCGGTAAGAGATTCCTTTTCATTTATTTATTTTTTACCAGATTTCCATAAAAAGAGAGTGAATTGCCTGATCTAGGATTATCCGGCTCTTCGTGATAGATTTACGGGAGGTCAGGCCTTGGAGGATGCTATACAGGTTTAGGTCCTACAATAGCAAGGGCATTTCCTGCTAATGCTGCTGCAATTGTCACATGGGAGTTAGCTGTGAAAGTTTTGGGGATCAAGCGATACTAACAATGGTGCGCGCCATTTGACTACCTAATGCTGCTAATCATTTCTTCTCATTGCTGTTGCCATGTGCATTGGTGGTTGTCATCAAGCTTATCCAATTAGTTCATGCGACATGTCCTGGCAGCAATCTACTAATCCGATACAATACCTTCCATGGTTTTCATAAGAAGAATGGAACTACTCATTTGTTTGTTACCCAATAGTTGTGCGGCTGACGAATTGAATATGGATGTTTCAAGTTTTTTTGAGTCCATTTTCTTTTTAGTTTTGGGAGGATTGGAGAAGAAATATATTTAGATTGTTGGTTTGGTTAAAAGCTTTGCTCAAGCATGCTTAGTAGAGTTGAGTGCTTAGGATAACAATTATGTTTTGTTTATATGGTCAGCTGGCCCAAATTTGTGGCTAATTTACATGCTGGGACAAGTCTGTAGCAGAGTAATTTAACTGCAATTTCTGATGCAGTAAAATAACCATTCGACCAACAATTGTGGACATGGTTTGTTCAATAATGTCTTTTACCTGCCATATTGTTTCTTAGTACATCCTGTTTTAATAAGTTTGAGAAGTTGCTCTTGGTTGTTGATATAAATAGATGCAAGTTACATAGTCAAAATCCATTGATTACAATATGTAAATATCACGTGATGAGGCAGGTTCACTTGTGTGCCGATGCAACCTGAATATTTTTTGTGTTGAAGTATGCTAACCCTGGGACACTGCAGTGGAGGATGTCCATGATCAATTATCATTTTGTAACTTTTTTCAATGCATGAAATCTTGCTGAATCCATTCTTTGTAATGTGGATACAGGATAATTTTGGCTGAATTAAGATAAACGCTATGATCGCACCTACTTTCAAATCTAGAATCTTTTGAATCTGATTATTTTGTACTCCAGGTGTTTCTATCACCACGTATTCAACGCTAGAAAGACTTCTTATTTAGGTCTGCTTTTACCTAGTAGAGATGTTTGAGTTGCCCTATGCTATGGTGACAACAGAGATTCTTGAAGTTATAGATATCTTACACTACCCATCGAGAAGGAAACTAGATAAGTTGTTAACAAAGCCACGAAGAGGACACCAAACTTGATCACTGCTACCAAGATGCGTAAATTCAAATTTAAGCTCTGATGGCTGGGATGTGGAAAGTATTCTAAGCTATGAAGCACCGGTGCGGCACTTAGGGTGAAGCACCGGCACCGGATACGCGTCGGGTGCGGGTGCGCCTCGGGTGCGGCACCGGTGCGTGTCAGGTGCGTGTCCAACTTTTATTTTATTATTTTTTTTAATTTCTTAAATCCTGGGTGCGGCTCGGGTGCGTATCGGCTCAGATCTGTCACCACCGGCGACCATCGGAAACTTTGGCGACCACCGGCGATCTGAAAGGAGACATCGGACAGAAGAGGTAGAAGTAGCAGAAGAAGGAGGAGGAGGAGGAGAAGAAGAAGAAGAGGAGGGAGAAGGAGAAGGGAACTTACCGGCGATCCACTACGGCGTGCGCCCTTCGCCGTCGCCGTGCGCTTGCTGCCGGAGAAGAAGGAGAAGGAGTCGATCTGTGCAAGAGCGTGTGTCGATGCTACCAATGTTTTGGTTTTTGTGACTTTTGACTTTTTGCCACATAGTTTTGTTATATTATAAAAGAAACCCAATTGTTAAGTTATTACTTAAACCAACCCCAATATTTCAAAGAAATAACAGTGATACCACATAAAAACTTTATAAGTTCAGTTCTTCAATTTTAATATTATAAAACAACCCATTAAACTTACCAAAATCTTACATATTTGGTTGAAAGCTTTAAAATTTACAAAAGAAGCCATTAAACTTAAAAACTCACTAATTTGGTTGGAATATTAATATCTTTTCAAATATATCAAACACATATATTATGATTATTAAGATTTAAATTGTTTAAAAATTAAATACTAAGTATATATAATTAATAAAATATTTATAAAATATGCCGTATCCCCGCCGCACCCGTATCCTAAAATTTTTAAAAATGCCGTATCCGCGTATCCGCACCCGTGTCGTATCCGCACCCGTGTCCGTGTCCGTGCTTCTTAGATTCTAAGCTTCTAAAATCAATCTGTAGATCATTGCGTTTATGGTCTTGTGTAACAGGTCTGAGACACGCCTACATCGTAGAAATATACTAGTTTACGTGGCTGAAACAGCATATATGGCGAAGCAGTCTTATTAAATTGCACCAGACTATATCATCCATGGCATGTGCTTTGGACTGCGGAAAATATGTTAGGTTCCCTCATTACTGACTTCCTGTGGGTGGAACAATTGAACATAGCTATGCAGAGCATCAATGCTGTTTTAGTGGTGTCTTGCTTAGTACATGGATGGAAAAATATCTGCTGCTCTTGTTGCATAGAGGTTATTTCTTTGAAGCAGTGTTTTTGGTGCTGTTGCATCTTTTCTCTTAATTTAACTTTTCAGAAGGAAGGATAAAGGCCAAGCTGGAAAGTGTTCCTGGGTTCAAAAGTTTTATGAGATTCTGGTATGATTCTTTCCTTGCCATTTCTGTTTCCATTCCAGTTCCAGACTGAAGTTGCACGCTAACCTATGAAAATTGTATTAACCCTATAATGTTGATGTTTGTTATCGTTTAGTTACTGCTGGATAGTTTTATGGCTTTTTTTTTTTTTTCTTTTTCATTTCACTTGCATAACTGAATTCTGGAATTTGGCAATGGCTGTATGCTTCAACATTTAGCCTTTTCCAATTGGTACTAGGACACAGCTTGTGTTACTTATGTGAGTTTGAGGGAGGTAGGAACCCCCTTACGCCTCCATTCGGCCTCTTTTGTGGGAAAATAAGCTTTATAAGCATAAAGAATTAGCCAGAAACGCAACCAGCAAATGAACATTCTTCGGATGCCTTATAGGCTTTCAAACACCAACCTGCAGCTCTCACTACCTCACGACAGTAGTTTACATGTCACAGCGTCTTCACGACTGCTCACTCTTCTGAGAGGCTCACCAAGTTGACTCAAAACTCATGCCTTTATACGTCACTCCACTCCTATATACAGAGACAACGGCAAAGTTGAAAGGAAGAAAACAAAATTGCAGTATTGTATATATTTTATATCCCAAATATTGTAGACATGTTAGAAACCCTGTAACCAGCAATATGTAGTCCATGAAGTTCAAAGACCTACACGGTCTAAAGGTTACTACGGAAGTATTAAAATTTTCATCACGACAAAACATGTAAAATTCAAGCTTGAAACTTGTATGGCGTGAACAACTACAGCTGTTGACCTCCCTTAAGTTTAATATTTCAATTCTTCAAAAGCTGACTTATATTTGTGTTGTGTACGAGTCCCTAAAATATGATGTGTGTATTGTCTAAACCAGAAAGGATGGACTGCCAAAGGAGGCTGTAACAGTTGGTAGGATTAATCAAAATTTTGACAAATATAATGTAAACTCAATGAAGAACACTCACTGAACAGATTGATGAGCAACTCTAGGCTCAACCAGTGCTAAGCGAAAAGGTTATGGTGTGTGACCTTCCAGAGATGAGAAAAATGCACGTGGACTGATCCAAAAACCAAAACCAGATCATAGAACTATTTAAAAAGCCAGAGCCTCTAATACGCAGATTATCTATGCCCAGACACCAACAAAACACCGAACTGCGATAGATGGTGCCAGTGCTGTTTACCCTTTTAGCTTAAAGTACGATGCTAAAAGAGAATATATCGTGCATAAGACATTAGTAGCTCCTGGGATTGACAGAAGAGAGAGAGCACGCTAGTGATCACAATGTAACATTATTTGCTTTAGATTGGAAGAGGCGCCTCCTGAGAGAGTTATTGGGATTCTTCTTCTCTTCAGCCCAGTTGAAGTGACCTTATCAACTTGAGCCTTCTCCATGAGAATCATATGAGCTTTTGCGACGGCGCTCGTTGTGTCCAAGCAAACGCCTGCGGCAGCTCCTTTTAGCTTCATCGAACTCTGATAGGTCATGAAACCTGCGGAACACCGAAATGGAATGCAATCAAAGGATGAACTTTAGATATATCACCCTCTTCCCAATTCTTCTTCTAGCGTCATATTACTATCCTAGAATTTTCTTGTACTTTTCCAGTAATTATAATGGCATTTCTTCAATATAGTTGAGCTAACTCTGAAGTTTTTGCCCAATATTTTACTAAAACTGATTATGATGCCACAAAAAGATAGTATACGGGTTCTTAGGTACATTTGGACATCCTATTCGTGCCCTTCAAAATGCTCTCTGTCTTAATCTGTTCCGAGGAAATTTTGTTGAAGAAATTGTAGCAGTCACCATTTTTGAGTGTCCAAAGGATATGAAACTGGAACTAATCTTGACCAAGACCAAGGTGATAGCCTAGTGGTAAAGGCCTCTCTCCCTTCCCTGTGCAAGGTCATGGGTTTGAGTCTCGGGGCGTTGGCATGAGTGAGGTAAATGATATGGCAAATTGAACAACGAAGTTGTTAATTCAAAATGAATATTCTGTGTCTATATGGGACCACCAACCCCATTCCTCATTATTAATAGAAAATGTGTAAATTGTCCAACACTTTAGTTTGTAGGTACATTGCATGTTTGTGTTATCTATGGAGAGGTATGCGTATGTTGGATTGAATGCCAACTTGTGGTTTACTACAAAATTTATCAACATGAGGCTTTGATCTGAAGGGGAAACTAGTAAGGATGTTAGCTCCATGCTCCTCAAGTTCTCCTGCCTTACTTCTTTATTGCTTCGTTACTCGTGATGATAACTGAAATTTTACTTCGGTTGATTCTTTCTGTTTCTGCGGATTTTTCCTAGTGCCCTTGACAATTAGCTTCTTGCTTTGTTATAGATTTGGCAGAGAAGTTAATTATGTGGTCACTATCTTGTAGTTTACAACTAGAAAACCCTCTAATTGAGCATCATCGAAACCTATGCTAACAGACAACTACATGAGAACAATAAAAGTAATTATATGGAAATATATCGTTTGCTAACCTGCTGCATTGCTGACAGAAACGTCGTCGCAGTCCAGCAACCATTACAGTTGAAGCCTTAGCATGAAGCTCACAGACTTTGTGACGACGGTGGTAGGGCTTCGCATTGGTCATGTTGGCTGTGCAATCCTCCACCTGACAAGAAGTCTGCGTTGACCCTACTCCGCCAGATCCTTTACTGCCGGAGTAAGTAATTTGTTTTTTCTTCTTGTTATCCTCCCCAACATATTCCTCTGCATCATCTTCCTCCTCGTCCATCAGCACTTCTTCCTTCATCTTGTTCTCCATTCTCCGCTTCCCCTCAGCTTTGCTTCTTTCAATAAGAAATGAAGAGATAATAGACAGGAAGAGAGAAGGGAAGTGACAGTTCGAGGAAAAGGTGTAAAAGAGAACAGATGCAAGTGAGGACCACAAGCTCCATTCTTTTTCCTTCGTTTTTAAGGTAAATAGTGGGGGTAGGATGCTGAGTTTAAGATTAGCTCAAACACTAGTATCTATAGGTGCATAATACAGCATCATAAATAATTATTACATACGCACGAACAAGCATAGCACTTGCATACACACACAGACACATACAGACAATCGTGCCAACTCCTAAGCCTGCGCCTCAAACTGAGTATGTTTTTATTTAACCTCAAGCCATGCACATTGGTCTAGCTGTGATTCTCTGACCCTTCCTGAGACTTCTCACTTAAGCTAATAAATAATCAGCAAAAGTAGCTAAAGTGACCCCCTACCGCACATACAAAGGGTCTCTTGACATATTTCTGTGACAAGAATTCTTTATGGTGGACAGATTTTTGTATCATTTTCTTTCATTGACATTATGCCAGAACCTAGGTTATTTCCTTTTCCCCCTTGTACTTCCAATGTAAGTCTTTATGCTTCGGCTGTTGGTAAAATTTTGCTACCTCGGATGACTTCCATATATAGTTACAGTTGCAGCTATACCCAAGCCATTGCCATTACACCCTCACTTCTACCTTAAACTATTTCTTTTTCTCCACACACATACCTCTCGTGTCCCCACCCACTCTCAAGAAATATTAGTTCTTGTACTGCTCATTGTACAGAGATGCCTCTCCCCTCTCCTCTATCTCACGTTGGTAGTCCATTTCCTAGTCATTTTCCTGAGAGAGACGATACCTGTCATCTTAGGTCTATTATTGAAAAGTGAATGGTGAAAACTTGTATAGTCCAATGATTTCATGAAGCTTTCCAGTCGCGCTTTGACACGTCGTATGTCTGACAAGTTAACCTCTATTTGCTCCTATTTTTTGAAGTCTGTAATTCTTTTTCTTTTGGTTGTAGCCAATTACTTGGAAGCAAAGTGGCCAGCTAACTTTGTGCTTGATAGTACTGCATCTATCATCAGATGGGGCCAGGTGGTACATTAGCACGACCATATGTAGATGCCTTACAGGGATATAGTTTGGTCCCCTCCTTGTAGGAGAATAGGTCTTTTGGTCAATGGCCATAAGAAATTAGTGAAGTTCTTTTCGAAAATGAGCAGTGATCGCATATTTTGAAGTTTCAACCACCCTCAGTTGAAGGTCTATGTTTGATTGCTCTATAGCTTGCCTCCTTGTTGATCTCTTGTAGTAGGTAAGAATGAGGTTGGTTTAAGCTTTAATTATCCAACAGCAACCCACAGCCACCATACATTGGTAGGCATGGTAGGAGAGTTGCATGGTTTCTTTTGTTGGTAAATAGCGAGTAGCATTTATAAAATTAAGATACAGAGTTTTGACGGGTTAGCCTTATGACTTTATATAGCTGATCCATATCTAAAGTTATATCTCTCTAACTCTCCGTCTAACCGCCACTCTTATAACCGTTAGTCCAAGTTACCCCTATTTCCTTTGAATTTCTTCGCTTCTTAAGACCCTTTGCTTTGTGGGTCCATAACCAGTAGAGTAGAGGTTAGACGGGAAATTTTGGACAATTAAATAATCTGGGCCATCCACGATCACTCATGAACGACCAGATGACAGTTGAAGAAATAATTGTTTCTTCACCAGTGGAGTGAGATCAGCCCCCCAGTAAATATCATCATGACTTGACATGATATATCACATAGTACTTACAATTAACAACGCTACCGCGGGCTACACAAGAACACAATATAAAAAGGATTAAGAGATCTCTTTACAACATGTCACGAATTCGGTCGTGGTAGACATCTGTGCCTAATTAAGACATCACTTTGATTCCTTTTTGCTTTAGAGGTATCTTAGTATATCAGCAACTCGGAAAAATGCACTTGCCATCTGAAATTATTGTTTTATCTTCGTGTTAAGAGACATTTGAAATTATAGTAAAGGGTAAATTTGGTATATTAGACTACTGTATCATGTAGAGGAATAATATTTTGTTACATTGAAGTCCTATGATAGGTTAAAGAGCAGGAATTCGATGAAATATTGAGAGGCAAATTTGCATGTTAGGCGTACATGCATCTTAAAATCAGAGGAGGCAATTTCCATTATTATGACATTTATTGGAAAGTACAAATACTTTGGTACCGTTTGACATTTTATTTTTTTTGGTTTTCAGTTTTTAAGAAAAAAAAATTAAAGTGTAGTTTAATTATTATTTTTTTTACAAAATAAGTGGGTATTTGATAACTCAGTTGTTTTTAGTTTTTTTTTGGTGGTGGTTTGTGGTGGTGGTGGCCAACGGTGGTGGTGGCTGGTGGTTGCCAGTGGTCTCCGGCGGCCGGTCGTGGTCGTCAACAGTGGTCTCTGGCGGCCGGCAGTGGCCGCTGGCGGTGGGAGGGTGGTGGTGGTCTTAAAAAAAAAACCAACACTAAAAAAAAAAAATAAGTTTTTGGAGTTTTTAAAAACAGCCTTGATTTAAAAATTGAGTTTTTAAACTGAAGGAAAAAAAGAAAAGAAAATGGTTACCAAACGCAATTTTTTTTTTCCAATTTCTAAAACTGGAAAAAAAAATGGGTGTCAAACATGGCCTTTGTCTTTGCATAGTAAAATATCTTTTTCAGTGTGTTTGAAATCATGAAATTGATAGGATTTTACTTCAAATTCTCAAATTTTTTTGTTTGGAATATTAAAAAGAGGAATTGGAATTGGATTTTATGAGATTTGACTGGATTTGTTTCTATAGTATGAAATCTCCGATGAATAATGGTCGGATTTTATGAGATTTTGATTTACTTAAATTAAAAGTAATTATTTACTTATCTTATTTTTTTTTTTATCTTTCCAACAATGAACCAACCACCACTATCTTCATTGCCGCTATCGTCACACCATTTTTATTACCACCATCACCAACTATTACCACTACTGTCGTCACCACCACCACTAGTATTGTGGTTGCCATCACCGTCGTTGCTACCACCACTATCACTATAGCCACCATCACGCCGCCACCATTGTCATTATCGCTACCGCCACAATCACCGCTAACACTATTACCACCACTACTGCCACTACTACCTCTACTGCCACCACCACCGTCGTTGCCACCACCATTACCCGCACTGCCACCATTATGCCGCCACCATTACCACTGTCGCTGCTACCACAATCATCGCTAACACTATCGCCATCGCCACTACCTCAGCCACCACTACAACCACCACCGCCACCACCACCACCACCATTACCGTCAATAGTGCCACAACTACCACTATTGCTGTCACTACTGTCACTACCACCACCACTATCACCACTATTGCCATCGTCATCACTACTGCCACCACCACCGTCATTGAATTCCCCACCACTACTGTCACCGTCATTGCCAGTACTGCCACAACTACCACAACTACCACCGTCGCCAACATTACTGCCACAACTACCACCGTTGCCACCGTTACTACCACCGCCACCAGTACTGCCACAATTATCACCGTCGCCACCATTATTGTTGCTACCACAGCCATCATAGCCACTAATAATGCCACCATCACCACCGTCGCCATCACTGCTGTCACCACCACTGCCACCACCACTGCCGCCACCACCACTGCCACCACTATTGCCGCCGCCACCACCACCACCATCACTACTGTTGTCACAGCCGTTATTGCCACCACCGCCACCACTACTGCTACCGAAATCACTATTGGCGTCAGTTGACGATCACTAGTTACACGTTATATCTCAATACCACCACTACTATCAGTACCATCACTTGATCACCCCACCACTTTCACCGTCGATGTTGCTAACCCTGTACAGTGCTGCTGCCACCACCACCACCACCACCATGTGGTGGCAGTAGCACACTTGAAACCACTTACTGTAATTTACTTTTCATCGTAAATCAAGAATATAATCGTCTAAAAATTTATTACTTTTCCATTTCCTCTGTTCTCCAAACACAAAATTGGAATTCCGTGATTTGAAATCCCTTTCGTTTCAAACAAAAAAAAAGTGAATTGAATTCCAAATTCATTTCCAAATCTGAAATCTAAATCTTAAAAGAATTGGTTCCAAACGGACCGTTAGGGGACTAAATTTCATTTTCTTGGCTTATTGTTTCAGTATTACATGTATACTTATCTAACTTACGTAAAAGCACATTTGTTCAGTTGTCAAGCATTTTATGGCATTTTAATCCAAATTTGTTGATTTTTTTAGCAGCATTTATGTTAAGCTGTGGAAGAAACTGTTCGATACTGAATCCAAAAACAAGATCGAGTTTTTATCAAAGCTGCAAAACACCGAAGTCTAATTGAGAATTGCTAGATTTTTTTTTTTGTGTGCGTGACCAACTTTTTTGCATACTGCTTTGTACCGTTCGCTTTTGTTCGCGATATAGATTGTTTAAAATAAAAAACTCCCGTGAACGACATTATTTTTAGTACAACCACTTCTGTGTCTTGTTTTCCACACAACAGAGAAATTATATGGAATGATAACAACATTTTGTTCCAAGCTGAAGAAATGCTCATCTTTCTTGGAGGTTGAGTTCCTCCGACTTAGGGTGATCAGATAGTTATTACTTTTTGGATGCTACATCCAACCCATGGTACACACACTGAGAAGTTTCGTGTATGGGTTGTCACTTTTTATTGCACTAGGACAGCTCTTTCGAAAAAGCAAACTTTTGTACTTATAATTAAACGTTGTGATTATAATTACTACTACAAGGGCGTAATACTCTAATTATTGAACCAAAAGAGATGCTTAATCTTTTCCAACCGGAAATTATCATTTCTTATAAAAGGAAGACTAACACCGGGACCAAAAGAACTAAATCGTGAAGAATAATTATATCGTGTCGATTTCTTTACAATACTAAAGCAACATAATTTTCTCTTAGCACATAGTTATGTCGAATATAGATCAATAGTGAACCTCCTCGCAAGGACAAGCACCCCAAAATCAACGATAGACGGCATGATTTTTTTTTTTCCCCAGATCTATCTTCTTGGATATGAAAGGAGATTTACAAACAATGCTACTGGAAAGATAACATAAACTCAACCGATAAGATTGCAAAAATCAAGACGAGAGATTATCTTCATCCTTGCAATGATGAAGCCAACAACTCACATTTTTTTTGGGGGGGTGCTTTAAAAATAGACACCACGTCTTAATCCCTCGTGTACGGTGTGTGCGACGAGCATTTGCCGCTAGACTATCGAAAAGATGTGAAGTGGAGCAGTTCAGATTTGGAAACCATAAGCTCCACTCTTGCTTGATTGGGCCAATTTCTTGGCACAAGCATTAGATTCCCCCAAATGAATATTAATCTGTAGTTTCATTCTTTTTCAAGCAGTTCTGTATTAGGAGAATCAGGTTTCTATCTAGATCTATGGAGCAGTTATTTATAATGGCTTCAACGGCCTCTAAAGCATCGGATTCCAAAATTACTTTTTTGAGCTCCTTATCCCAAGAAAACTGCAGTCCCTGCCATATAGCCCATAGTTGCGCTGTGCGACTATTTGTGACCCCGATGTGTTGAATAAAAATAATTAACCCTTGGCTGTAGTGATCATGCCCTAATCTAGCTACCAGCTCGGCCTGGATTTCCTTCAGCAGTTCCGTCTACGTTAACTTCATCCAATCAATATTGAGAGATGACCAACGCATACAAGTGGTTGAGACGGTGCAGTAAATGTGGTCTGACTTATAAATATGCTTGCCTCCTTAACTTTGGATAGAATGATTTGTGCTAGATTGTTAGGTAACACACCACCTTGCTCATGTACTGCTTTATTCCTCCACTATCACAACTATCACTTGAGTCACATGAGCGTATTCCCCTTAAATTAGTGACCTACACAGATGAGTTGTGGGATCTAAGTCAAGATGGGAACGAAATGTAAACGGCTCTTCTTTGCCCATTATTATATTCGTGCTAGAAATATGGCGGCGCTATATTAACGCTCTTTTCAACTAAACCCGCACCTTTATGTAAAACCCACATCTTTTTTTTTTGTGTGTGTGTGTGCAAGATTTGCTCTCTTTTATCCTTCTATCGACAAAAAATTACAAAGTTTTACCAAAAATAGCGTAAATGCATTTTTGCGTGTTACGGCCAAAGCTGAAAACAAGGCCGCTTCTTTGCACAGTTTTTAGCGATCTTTTTCAAGCGCTTTCAGAGGGCATTTTAGCCTTAAGGAAGAATTAGAAATCATTCGTCCATAAGAAGGGAAGAAAAAAAAAAACTTAGGAACCAATTTGGGATGCAATTAAAGGGCAATATCAGAATCTCAACAGCTGAGAATTGCAATTGATAAGAAACGTATCTTTTGTTTTTTTGGCCCTTTTCACTTTCAACAGAGGATGCATAAAAGATTTGATGCGGAGGGGGCTTATCAAGAATCTCAAGAGGTGACATCCCATGATTTTGTTACTCAATTTCTAATTGACCTGTGATATTTTTCGGAGATTTAGCAACAGTTGCAAAATTTGTCACCAAAAAGTCTACAAAAAATTGACTTTGAAAATGTTAGCGACGATTATTAGCGGGTAACAGGTAAGTTGGCCCAGCCCGTCTGCATGGACACAAGCCCACAATTGGCATGAGGCTTTTCAGAACGGAGTTGGGCCAAATATGATGTCTGTGGGCGTGTCCCATTTCTCTACTGGCTATTTGGCCCAGCTGTTTTGTGAGCAAAAATTTTAGAGTATTATGTGGGCTATTTGGCCCACATAGTACTCTGTAGACTGTTTTGAGCCCAAAACTTTGTGTGAATAGCTCTCTTATGTCTAATAATTTGATGTTTTGAACCTAAAAACTATTTTTGTGAGCAATCTTCCAAGTTCGAATTTACCACGACTATGATATAACTTGAGGACTCGTGGGATAGCCTAGTGGTTGAGACTGCATTGCGTGAGTCATAAACTCGGATGTTTTGTGTTTGCTTGACTCTCCCTAGGTGTACTTCAGGGTGAGCCATCGGCAATTAATGGACGATGTCACGCATGGGAGGAGGCAAGATGCTATGTGGTGTAACTCCTCAACGGTATTTGACAAGATGTCGGGTGGCCATGCTTAGTCGAGCCTATGAATTCCAAACACCTTCACATTTACTTATAGAAATTAGAGGAAATAATGAATTGCTGCGATTGCAGACAACTGAAATTGTTAGTCGTGCTTATATGTTTTTTTTTTACCTCGTGATGAGCTTGGTGGCGGGTTTTAGAGACGAGAAAGTGGAAGTCTCGTTTGCGCTCATCCATCTTGTCGCTAACTCACGCTTGCTGCATCGTCGAATCAAGCTCGTCTAAATGCATGCAAGTGACATAAATTTCACTCTTCTAGGATCCCTAAGCTCAATATGACATGTTGCAGTTTATAGAATGATCCTCCTTTCACCTTTGTACTATGGTCTAGTTCCTAGTTTTTATATGCTAGATTAAAACTCATAAACTTCACTAAAAAATTGTTACTTTTTTTTTTTGGAAATCAAGGGATTTCATATAATCAGCAGTTCTTTGATACACAAGGCAGGAGGTTGAGCTAAAAAATCAGCTCGTGATTCCATATCTATTATCTACTTTGCTGATGCCCCTCTTTAATTTAAATCTCTCTCTCTCTCTCTCTCTCTCTCTGTGTGTATGTGCGCGCGCGCGCGTATGAATGAATTAATTGTGGCAACAAATTAAAATACGTAGAAGTTGTTGGCCAACATTCTGAAGACCCCACAGAACCTACTGTATACGAAAACTCCACAAGCAAGACTCCATTTCTTTGTAACCACATGTGAACAGAATGGAGTGGAAGACTCACTTGAATAACATGGAATGCAGTCCAACTCTTGACATAAGGCATGATTCTTTGTATAATATAATATATACTACATTGAATGTGTTAATGACTAGTTTCATTAACTTTAGTATCCTTTCAGAGGGCCATATCTGTGAAACAGGGTATAGTTTTACTTATATGAGTGATGATAAAAGTACAAATAATAAAGAGTGTCTTTGTTTGTTTCTTTTTGTGTATAAATCCGAAGAAAGTCATTCCATAAGTAATGACTAAACCATACTCTCATGTATGGTTATACGTTTTAGTTATTCCGATGCGCGTGTGTGCACCTTAAAGATCGCACAAGGGACTAATTTCTTCAATAAAATACTCTCATGTATGGTTTAGACCGATGCTGACCTTAAAGATCTTAATCTCAATTGACGCTGAAACTGAACGAAGATACTTTTAGGTCTAACCAAAAATATAAAATCGCGGGGGTGTGCCATCTTTAGAATTGACTGAAGAAGCCATTGTAGACCCGCCACTTGCATCCATTTTTCAGCTATAATATCTCCTTAACTTATTATGAAGTACAGTGTGAGGTACATCATATGGACTTCATTGAAATCTTCTTGGACACCACAGAATTCTTTTGTTTTCAATCGGTGACATAGATGTTTATAGAATATATATGGATCTTTTAGGGGCAAATATCATATTTGCAGGCACTATGAAGTGTTATTTTTCCACATAACTCCATGGGGTATGCAACAATCTCATGAGCCGTACAACACTTCTGGTCTTGATTTTACAAGTAGTGTAGACTATATACAGAGGCCTCTCTTAGTAATTTGTGATCACTAGATTGGTGTTCATTGTCTTGTTCTAATCGTGCAGCATAACTTTCATTTGCTAATCTTTCGTCCGTATGGAATTCAAGTTATCTTCAACTTTATAAAACCGGGGCACGGGCTGACGTTTGTAAAATGGCTAAAGATGATGTAATTCTTGACAGTATAATCAAATCTTATAAGTTACGTCTTGTCCAAACGAGTAAATACTATACGGTCCGAACCATTAGCCCCGATTATTTAGGACAGTCGGGTGAGAGGAGGGCATCAAGATGACAGGTAAAAGGAGACAAGAGTTATCATATGCAGTATTAATCTACCTAATTGTTCTAGGTACTTGAGACTATTAGTTTTGATATGTAACTATACATTCTACTTTACTCTCTGAAAGCAAAAACTACTTTACTTGCTTAGTAAAATATTTTGCTAAGTTGATTGGCGGATAGTTAAACGTTTTACCAGTATCTCTTTTGGTCATCCACTGATTTTTTCATTGACTGGCCAATTTGGTTATGATGAGGTTTGACTAATTGGACCGTCGTACACCACCCACTTTATCTTAACTAATTATAAAGTACAGCGTGTTAGGTGCACATAGAAAAATTTAGAATGCTTGATTAGGATTTTATTTCATTCAATCATAATATTATTTGTATTTACTATCAGTTAGACGTGACATTTATCTAATAATTTTAAACTTTAGAACACTTATTTGACCTGTTTAAAAAGCTTGAGTATTGAGCATCTCCAAGATCATGCAAATACTCGAGTCGGGTTTCTATTCGACGTAACTTTGTATGCTCTTAACTGTATCCACGGACGAAAACTTACCCATAAAATCCAAAACTTTGTGAATTGAAAAGCCATGATAAATTGGGAATGAGGGATTCTTTGGGGGCGATGCCTTTTTTTTGGCACTACGAAAAACGTTGTTTTCTTATCAAAAGATCAAGAGTGACCAAAGCTAGGTCGGCCTAGAAAAAAAATGAGGATTACAACCAGAAGCAAAATCAAATGGTGGAAGATCTTTGTCTGCACATTGTTGGAGGTGCAATCTGGTCAGCCTTTGATGGCTATAGCTGGCTTGGATTTGATGCTCTGGTCCCCCTCCTCGTCTAGATATGCATCTGTGGGTAGATGGGATCTGCTTGAATTGAAGTGGGCGAGTGCCTTCTTATGCATCACTTGATTGAGTCAACAGCAAAACTTCCTTTTAACGTGCGCGTTGGGTTTCTTTCATGCTTTGCCAATTTGAAACGTCTCATTTCAGTGGCGGAGGTAGTGAGCAAATGAGTGACACTCATGTGGTTGCCTATGTGACCCCCACACCTCCAGTTCGGCTTTATATAATACCACCCCTGCGGACACAATTACCTTGTTGAAAAGGGTGTGAGTGACTAAAAGAGAGAGATTATTCTTGTCACCTCCTTTCAAAATAAGTGAACCAAATTCCAGCTAATTAGGACAGTCCTAATACGATATCTAGTGGTACTGTCTGCTTTAAGAACTTAAATTATTCGAAAATGAGTTTACTAATGTAATTATGCTTCAACACATCGTCTCACGTACAAGCCTTCAATCGGTACGTGCAGAGAAAAATTGCCTCATGTACAAGTCCTTGATGACACGTTGAGTGATAAATTGATGAGGAATAATATGTGCACCACCACCAACATGTACAAATAAACAACGCGTAAATTGCACTATACTAAAGGGGCGCTTAAAGTGGAAAGAATCGAACTCAAGGCCTTCTACAACAAGAGTTCTAATACCATGTTAAGTTATCACATGCTCTAAAAATTTATACTATTAGAGAATAGGCTCAATGATATTTGCATCCTAATATAATACCTAGTGAGACTTGTGTTTGAGGTATATGGTTGAAAGAAAGCCCAAGCACGGCTACTGGTGAAATTTGGTTGGACAACCTGACTCTAGCCAAAGCAAGCTCAATTGTTCCGGATTTCTTTCATTTCTCAAATGGAAGAAGGAGGAGCAAATCCTCAGTAGTAGGAGATTACTTCACAGTAATAGATTCCAATGCCCCAGAGCTATCAAATTACGGAGAAGTTTGTGCGTCACAAAAAAAAAAAAAAAAAACTCAATATATCTCGATCGTTCATAGGTATAAAGAGCATCACATGATCAGCAAAGAATTTTTCCTCTGGGAACGAGGGTAAATGATATTTTTCATCCTCATACTTGTAACATGAGTAATTCTTAGGTTTGACGGTCATGTTACATCATCTTTAGTACAAGTGAAAAAGGACTTGTCATCTAAATCAAAGTGCAACGACTATTAATGACGCAACCACACCTCGTAAATTATCACAAGATATATCATATTTACCCGAATTTCACTCCACATGGTATCACCCATGGAATGCCAGTAATTTTAGCCAAAGTTTCGGGTGGCACAATTAAAATACCACTTGACAAGTCCTTTACAGTAATCTAAAGGACTATGCAGTTAGATTATAGTGAGGAAAAAGGATTGAAAGGCATAATGATGGGAAAATACAGTTAGGGGGAGGAGAAAATCCCTCGGGAGACTACAAAATCCGTTTGTTCCCTTAACAATTCCTGCTTGCTTTTTCCTTCTTTAACCTTAGCAGCTGAGCTGCACACCACATGGGTTCTGGTGAGTCTGGTCGAATGCCTTTGGTTCCTGTTCAAAACCTGTTCTGCATAATTTTATTGTAAGACTGACAGCATTAACGGTTTACTCCTCCAAAGCAAAGGGAAGGGAGAGAACTGTGGAAGAAGCAGCAGAACAAAGTGAGCCCTCGGGAATAAAGCGTGGTATAAGCCATGTTTGATTCTGAGATGTGGACTCCCCACATGCTCCCTCTTGTCCTTTTTCTCTGGGCCTTCTCAGTTTCTGTGTAATGTTTATTACTGTGTTTGTTGAATCATTAATATATATATACACGCGCACGCTATCATACACAAATCAAAATATGGTGTTTGTCATAAGATTCACATAGAATATTTGCAGGTTGTTTTACTTATGGAAACCCAAAAAAAGATAAAAACATGTGTTGCGGAAGAGCAAAATCGCGTTGCCGAGCAGATATGTAATCGTTAAATTAAGAAATCTCAACGAGTGAAGGAATTATCTAAGGGTTTGTAAGCATATGTATCCTCGAAGATCATAAGTTTTGATCCTGACAATGCTAACATATAGTTTGGATATTATATCTAACACATCATGATGATTTAACACACCCTGCTTCACAATGTTAACATATAGTTTGGATATTATAACTTGAAGTAAAGTTTGAGAATGACATGACCTATGCAAAAGTTTGGTAGGTGGGAAAGCCCAGACAAATTGTTACTCATGGAATGCACCACTTACAGTTCGGTACAATAATGCCACTGATTGGGCTAGCTACTTGATGAAAGCATCAAAATATGTAAAGTGGGATTTGCTACAAATTAATTACAATAATGTGCCTGTCTGTGTTGCAGCAGAATTATTACACAATTGTTTAATGGAGAAATAATTTGCTATAAAGAAAGTGGAAGTGGGATTTGCTGTGTGACTGCCTCGGGTACTGAACCCTAGGGATTCCCTCTTATCTTTTTATGTCTATCCATCTATCTGTATCTAAGCAAAGGAATGTATGTTTTTGATGTTGGGTTCTGCAGTTTCACGTAGTTGTTCTCGTTCTTGGACCTCTCGAGATTCATTCTGCAAGCATGCTGCTTTAACCCTCTCTCCTCTTCTTGTTCTTAGTCAGAATGTCCTTCATTTCTTCTCTTTCCATAAAAAAAAAAACTTTCCCGGGTTCACTTTGGACCAGATCTATCATGTGAAAATGAAGTAGAAGATTGTGTGAGTTCATCTGATCGAAATAGTAAAATTTTTGCCCACAACACATGAACTTGAGTAAACAGTGGCATATTTAGCCAGTGCATTTATGGGAGAAAAATTTAGCGCTGCTAACACCTTTAACCCGTCCGTGTGTTTGACCCGTTCAAATAGGTTTTGTAACAAACCGGAACTTATTAGATACGAATCCAGATCAAACTAATCTTGCTTAATAGTCCGCCTATATATGTGACTTCCTCCGTTCAAAGCAAATTGGTTTGATATACTAGCTTCCTTTATACCATTTGTTTTTTTTACTGTTGTACCCGTTCCATGGCTGCTCTAAGCACCTCAGAACTAACCTGTGCTTACAGTCATGGGCAAATCTTATATAGGTTAAAAAGAACTATAATGTTTCGTGATAAACATCATTACATCGACAAAAAATAACTGCATTAATGGTTGCGACGTCACACATTTTACGCGATCAACACTAACCATATAACTGGAAGCATCTATTTTGTCGGTGAAAGAAACAAAACTTGTTCTAATTACAAGTGTTGTAAAGTAAATGTATAGCATTACTAGTGTAAAAATAGATAAGACTATCCCGTGAAACTTTGCCATAACATGATCCTAATTCTATTTTCTGTTTCCCTCTGTCAATATTTTAAATTTCAACCCATCACAGAAAGGCTAGCGTCGCCACCTGCTCTTTGTCCGTTTACTCTTTGTTTCAACGATTCCTCTGGGAGAAGAAAATGCTGGGTAACTGTGATGACAAGATGCTACCCATCTCTTCAACTCCTAACCAATGGCCACAGGTTCACTGAGCACCCCCCCCCCCCACCCCCACACACCCACACCCCTCTCAATCAATTATTAGACAAAGCCTGACCCCATTTTTGTTTCTTAGCTTTTGGATGTGAATATTTCCTTGTGTTGTTATTTTTACCCTAAGAAACACCACCTTTGAACTCTTTCTTTCCTCTTTTTGTGTTTTCCTTTTTGTGCAGAATCACATCGATGAAAAGCAAAGCTTGATGGCTTCAACAACTTCTTCAAGGGTTATGGAAAACCAAACCCAGCAGCAGCAGCAAGTTCAACAACAACAACAAGTCCAGCTCAAATGTCCAAGATGTGATTCATCAAACACAAAGTTTTGTTATTACAACAACTACAGCTTGTCTCAGCCAAGGCACTTTTGCAAAGCTTGTAAGCGATATTGGACAAGGGGTGGAACCCTAAGAAACGTTCCCGTTGGTGGCGGCTGCAGGAAGAACAAGAGGGTAAAAAGACCAGCCACGTCTGCCGCACCTTCATCAATATCATCATCAACTTCAAACCCTAATATTAATAGTGTTCAAGTTAATGCTCAAGGTCAACCTCAGATGGATCTATCTTCTTCCACTTTGTTTTATGGCTTACCGACTAATCCTTTCAATTCTCGGGTTTCAAATGTTGATAATGTTTGTGGGTATGATCTGCAACGTCATGTGAACGGTCTTGGATTAGGGTTTGATGGTAGAACTGCTTCAAATCCCCTTCTTTCAAGCTACCCTATTTTTGGGTCTTCTACTTCTGCTTCTCCTACAATGGCTTCTTTAATTGCCTCCAGTCTTCAGCAACCAAAGCTTGTTAGAGGAGGCAATGGTAATTTTCTGGGACTAGTACCTTATGAAGACATGCAAATGCAAGGGATGAAGGAAGTTAAAATTGAGGGAAATGGAAATAGGTTGGATTGGAATGTCCCGAATTCGCAGAATCAGATCCACCAAATGGGTTCATCAGATCCTTCTCTTTTGTGGAATTCGACTGGTGTCGGTGCTTGGCTAGATCCTGCAAATCTTGGTTCCTCAGTTCCTTCCTTGATCTAGCAAAAACCTTCGTACATGATCACTTTTTGTTTTCTTTTCTTTATTTTCTCTCTTGATCTCCCTCCTTTTAATTTGTCCTTTACAGGGAGAAACGTCTAGTACGTAGGATGTTTGGTGATACTTCCACTCTGAAGCAGTATTCACTATAGTGGGTCAAGTGATTGATAGTAGCATAATCAGGATGGAAGTACACGCAAACATCCTATTCACAAGACTTTTTTCCCCCTACTTCTCTACTTCTCTTCTTGTTAGCTTCCCTTTTACGGTTTACTTTTTCCTAGTGATCAATGTGCTAAGGACGCGGAGGATTCAATTACCAAAAAAATCATACCTAAGATCTATGTTTGGAGCACTGATGGGAGGAGTTCGAATCGGATCGGAGCGATCATGTCAGCTGCAAGAAAATATTCAGCCTGTTAGTTTTTGTCATTCAAGGTTGAGCATTCCATCTGCTCTGAGAGGAACCTCGGATCCTCTTCGTCCGTCGTCCCCAGTTTCGATCCATCATCTACTAATGATCAGAGCTCCCTTGAAGAACTTGGGGTCCAAAATCTTGCTCAAGTGAGTTGGTCTTCTCTTTGAAATAATGTATATATATCCATGACACTCTTTTCTTTTGTGTCTTTTAGGTTGGGTTGGGGGGTTTGTTGAGAATACATTGGTAAACCTCAGAGAAAAACTTTCTGATGATGGGGAAGTATTAATTGTTTTTCCTCTTTTTTTTTCTTCCTTGCTTTATGGTTCAAGAGGGGAAAGGGTTGGGTATAATGGTATAGAAGAGAGGGGGATTTGTTACTGTAATGTGGATGTCAATTTGGTCTTTTGGGGGTCATGGGTTATATGTTGTTAACTTTGTATTTCTCATTTTGTTGTTAAGGAACCGAACTTTGGTTTTTGAGAAATGTCGCAGTCTCATTAACAGAAGAAAACTTTGCTAGCTAGCTTTGCTGGTTAATACCATGCATATCAACATTGTGCTAGTATCGTGCTAAACCATCTTCCTTCTTTGATTTTTGTACCTTAAAATAAAAAAACTTGAAGTAAAACATGAACGAACTAGAACTTTTATTGGGAGCTACGTACATTGTAATAGGAGTTGTGGATTGGATTGGATTTTGGTGTGCGGGGTGGATAGTTCATTCTGTACCTAGTACACTCAGAGAGCGAGCGAGAGAGAGTGACGCAAGGGCAACTCTCATGCTGGCCAGAACTGACATTAAAATGGTCTTGAAGTTTGTGTGTTGGATTCTAGTGTACTTGGCTTTACTTCAAAGTTTGCTGTCCCAGTACATTCCACAGAGAGAGAGAGAGAGAAGGGCATTGCCATCATAAACCCAGCAAGAAGATGTAAACAATTTGGTTTGAAATGGTTGGTCTGCTGCAAGAGCAATCACTCCAGTTCCATAATTTGTAGCTCACTAGAGAGCTACAAATTTAGGAATGTCTGATGTTTTGGCTTCTCACTCTCATCTCAGCAACGATTTTGATAAACTACTGTATTTGAGTATTTTAAATTTGTCCCAATTTTGTAAAAGGATCATTAGACCGATTAATTAGCATGTGCTTTATGTTTTTAAAGGTTAACTGTTATCCAAAAGAAAAATTTTAACGCAACTTTTCAGCGTAAACAAGCATATTTATCCAAGAAAAGCGAAAATGAATGTCAACCTTGATAAGCCTTAGTCCCTTGTCCTTATACCATATTGAACCCGATATTTATTCCTCGGACCTTACAGTATGCTCATTTATTGTACAATATATATTAAACGTGTATATTGTTCTCTTCTGCTGCACACAATGATGAATTTCTTCAAAAAGCTGCTTGGTTATTCTTCATCATTGTCTTAGTTTTGAATTGTACTGGCACTTCACTTTAATTGCATGCCTAGTTGATAACCCTATTATATCACTTGACTTTATTTCACAAAGCGACCTGGGCAGAATTTTTAAATAGTAGGAGGAACTGCTTTTTCAAGAAAAAATAAACTGCACAAATCGGTGAAGTTTTAAGGTTATGATGAAGGTATTATAAAGATTAGCCATAGACCATCATCACGTTTGGGCTATGCTCTCCCCCATATCATTCTTACATTATGTTTTTTTTTTTTTTGACAAACGAAAAGTTTTAATAGCGGAGTATATATTATCAAGTCTTTACTTAACAAGTATTATAGGACATTTTCTGATACTAGTTGTTATGGATTGAGTTATACTTTCCTCTGTGATAGTTGTCTCACTAGCGAAGAGTCTTCGAACCTGTAAGCACGCTCAGTGTTTTGCATTTTCAGATTAAATTGTCAGTAACATACTCATCCTCACTAGGGCTAGTAGCAGAAGAGTTTTTGTTTTTCTGGTGTTATTTGTTATGTGTGAATATGCGTTATAATTATGTTTCGATCCGAGTTGGTGTTCCTACTCTTTTGTATAACTTTACCTGTTAATATATACTACGTTGGTAGAATTTTTGTCCACAGCTCAAAAAAATTTAAAATCAGCCTTGGATATAATTTCCTCGGCTTATAATATGAACCTAATTAATCCATACCTTACTATAGTCATGAGTCATGGCAATAATATGAACCTAATCAATAACAGTAGCGGAAGGACAATGGAGTGGATGACAGAGGGATGCTGCCATGATGTTGGTATCACTCCACAGCTCAAAAAAGCAAAAAAAAAAAAAAGAAAAAAAGGAAAGGAAAGGAAAAACAAAACATAAGAATTGACTTTTAAACATCCCATATATAAACTTTAATATCTGCTTTATGAATATCCAATTTTTATATGTATCTTGTTATGTTAAGATTGTCGCGGTTACAATTTACAATCCACTAGTTTATCAAGAACATTGTGATGTTCAACATAATTTTTTTTTCTAATATCCGAAGCGTTATTTTTATTCATAGATACTCCGTATATAATATAGGTATTGTTGTATAAGACCTTTTGTGGTAATAATAATGAAGTGAAATTGACTGACCCTTATTTAGGCGAAGTATAGCTGACATGCTTACACTGTGTGTGGCGACTGCGGAAGCAATTTCTGTCCATTCTACAATAAATTGGTTCCTCTACCAACCTAGTATTCTGGTACTAAACTACTGTGGGATTCAAATTGTCATCATTTAGTCAAACAGGTTCCCCCTTTTCAGTATCATGTCTGGGCCTGATTACCCACCATTTTCTACGCTACCATCATGTCTTGTGTTGCCAAGTTCTTTACTCTATCATGGTCCGATAGAAAAACTCTTTGATGGAACCCTAGAGAACAAATCAGTCATTCATTGAGGTCGCTTTAGGTTGCCCAGAGAAGGTGGAAGAACATGACACTGTAACAATTTTGTAATCTGTCATTCATTGTGCTCATGAACTTCTCAGTGTAGTTGTTGTTCGGGTCGCGTGTCACGACATTTTACTACGATTTTTTTACGGGTCTTATATTTCATTAAAAAGTATATTAACATCGAAATGGCTACCATTTTGACGATACTGAAACATGCGGAAGTATCTTAAGTTGTTGACATAGACGTTCTTTTCTAAACGGCACTACCATGGGTGAGAATATCAACGTCAATGAACGCCGAGGAAGGATCGGTATTGCTTGTAATGGGTTGACAAAAGACTCGATGCATCGTTTGAATTGTTTAGTTTTGTGAATTTTCAAACTTACGGTGCGAATGTTTCACAGTTTTGAATGACATGAAAATAGTAGAATCGATGTTTCATTACCGGGTCAAGATGCAAAATCCAAGTCCGGAGCTCAACAAAATCAAAGAAGAGCTAAAAAGTTGTGGGCTCTGTTGCCACTGCGTGAGTTGAATGATCCAAGTCCATGAGAGAACTAGAAGAAGGAAAGACCCATTACTTATCAGTTTAATCCAATTTTCGGGTCAGGGCCCAAGAGTGAACTATTTTTAGGTCAAGGCACAAGGGTAGGTTAGTTCTCTAATTTACCCTTTAGCCATAATTCACTTGCTATGTGCACTCCAATTTTTACAACTTACGCTTTATTTTCCTATAAAATAAGCCCCAATATAGGCATCAAAAGTGAGACTAGATACCTTTAATGACAATAGTCAACTGCAAATGGTAGAAAATAGAGTGTGGTTATCAATTTAAGTGGATATTGGATTACACATACATCCACCTTACTTTACATTACCAGCTCAAAATTTCAAAACAATTTTCAAAAACAAAATCAAAGCAACAAATTAAATAGTGAACTGATAATTCCACTGAACAGACCAATTTGGGAGTGAGATGGATCATCGTCTCTCAAAAAATGTACTTCACACAATTATCGATATACAGAAAGGGCATCCCCAGGATTCCGATTCTGCCTTTGTGTCACTTGTTGTGCATAAGGTTACACATTAAAATCCTACTACGAAGAATTCGAAAGAAAAGAAAATATTAGTTCTTTCGCAAACTATTACGGGCTAACCACGGTGATCCTAAACAAAGTTAAATCATATTCATTTCATTGTGATAAATAACTCCTTGAGGTGCCATTGATACCACTGGAAGTACCCAGGTAAACTGTACATCTACCCTGTTCATCCTTTCTCTGTAGAACTATGTAGCTCTTCCCTTACCCCACAACACACACCCACCCAATTTCTTTTTCCCCAAAGTGAACGCAACAATCAATTCTACTTTCCCGGCCACCTTTGCCCAATTATACTTAAAAACTAAACACCCTGAAAAGTAGTGACAGAAAATGTAACTTGCAAGAATTTTCAAGTCCTAGGATCCAAGTGAGGACGAAACTACACAGATGAAGGCAAACCATTTAATTAAGAACGCCTTCAACATCATCATTTTAAATTTGAAAGCAAATCAAATCATGAAGACGACCAAGATCTATGCGTTGTAGCTTCTGGAAATTGACTGCATAATCAACAAGCCTTTACAGGAGTCATTCTCAAAGAGCCACAGGTAAGAGGACAAGTAGAGCCTGATGTGGGATTGGTGTGTGGATTGCATGCCAGACATGGGCAGTTGAATGTGAATAAACTATTAGAACATGATGACACACGCTTCGTCCACCCAATTTGTTTGAGACCAGAGCTAAGAGCAAGAATGTTTGAGGGGCCTTCTGCTTATAATTTTATTTACTACCGTGGTCGATCTGTGGTTTCGTCAACCCTTGCCCTCTACGCAAACACACACACACACACACACACACACACACATATATATATATAGAGAGTTGAGCACTTTTGAAAGGAAAAGGATGTGCAACTTCATGTCTTCGATGCTAAGGTAATCGTAACTTTTGTAAAACTTAGAGAGAAGGGAAATCAATTTGTTTATCGCTTTCTTCTTCATTCGCAAGTCAAAAGAACATGAAGTTTTGAAAGACCCAAGGAGCAATATATGGACGCAAGCATGTCTAGATAGGCTATTTACCAAACAACGGCTTATGCGCACGAAATGTGGATTAAAATGCGGATTCGTATGGTCTGGATCCTTACTACGCTTTAAATTTCAAAAATTGGTAGGGTACTTTTGTAATAATGCATGTTTTTTTTGCTATAGGGTTTGCTTATATATATGCATCTTCAGATTTGGAGATACAGAGAGAAAAAGGCAACAAAAAGAGGGGGCTAAGATTTCTGGTCGTAAATACTGCTGAATTGTGAAAGCGAGATCTGGTCATACTCCAAGGACGTAGCCACATTGGTGAATCTCATAAATCTTGTGTTATGCGTTTGCTATTTTTTCTTTTTTCTTTTTTTTTTTAATTTCTCATCTTTTTGTTCTTAAATACATCTCTTCCTTGTTGTTGCGTTTCATAGGAATGAGTTATTTTATAATAGCCTGATTTCTAGCCTCAAAAGATTATTGTATTGACATATGGTATGACTATTGATGTCTTTAAGTGGTGGTTGGTTACGAATAACGAGAGCAGGTCAAATTTTGGGTCTTTCATATAGAGTTAAATTTGTCTAAGCCTGTGGAGAGATTTAATCTCGCTAACACCAGACACAGGCGAAGTATGCTTCTCATGACAATACGGAGGACAATCAAGATCCTCATATAAACTTTAGTGAAACTCCAAATAGCTGTGCTTTTTAATTTTCAAAGCAAAGTGTGTGTCTCGTTCATTTAACCTTTCGGGAGAAAAGAGGTAACTTTGTCTGCCTCAGGTCAAAGTCTCTCTATTGACTTTGCTTTACTGGGCATTGGAGTGGCCTCAGTAAAAATAATCTCTTCCTCAGTTTGGCATTCAACAATTGCTCTCTATGGGCTTCGGCTTGTTGGCAATAACAACACACCACATGCAACTTCTCCTCTCTTATTTAATTTGTGCTATTAAGTTTTATCCTTTATAGGAGTTGTGCGCGCACGAAATACCACTAGATGTCGCGTTTGGTGGCAAAGAGAATTGCAACCGTGGTAAATTGTCACAACAGTTCACGTGACAGCTAAAAACTCGTTACTCTTAATTCTGAGTTGATTGGAGCTGTTCTTGAACGTTTGGCCTAAGAAAACTTTTTGGAATAACATATTGACCAATTCTTTTGTGAATCTAATCCACAAATACAATTTCACTATAGTCCTTGAGAGAGTTTTTTCCCTGATTAATACATTTTAAAATTTTAATTACCAATTTACTCATTTTTGAAACTTATTTACCTGCATACCACACTTTAGGAAAATTTTGTTTGAAACCACGATTTCAAGAACAATGATTTCTACCTTGAAATCGCTGTAGCGATTTCTACTTTACAGCAACGATAAAGAAGTGAAACAACGATTTTTTTCATTGATCATGGTTTTAAACATAGATTTCTAAAAGTATGGTACGAAGGTAAATAAGTTTTAAAATATAGTATATTGATAATTAAATTTTAAATGTGTATTAATTAAGATAAAAACTCGTCCTTGAGAACACTAGATGTAAAGAATTGTAAATAATCCCAAGAAAAGGTTACCTATAGTATCTACTTGGACCCTAACTTTATTTAGATGAGGAATCTGTTTTAAAGTCCATATGAGCCAAGCGACCATAATTTTTGACCGGCAAATGCTAAAATCTACTCTACAGACATAGGAGAAGTTAAAAGGTTCAACTACCTGCGATGGGTTAATAAAAAGGTTCAACCTACCTGCGATGGGTTAATAAAAAGGTTCAACTACCTAGTATTTATGAGTCAAAACTACCTTAATTCTGATGAATCTGATATGAGCCGCATATGAGTACTAAAAATACTGTTGCTAATCCTTATAATAATGACTTCAATAACTCTACTTGATCACTACATCGCCATTTTTTTTAATGCATTTTAGGTACAACTCTTTTTATTTTTGGAAAGATGAATTATCTTATCTTAATTCGAGAGTGACATATAATGTTAAGACAATTTAAATTGCCTCTCTAATATTGCCTTTTATCTATGCAAGAACAAAATGGAGAGATTAGGGGCTATCGACCACGTGTATATATATGCCAAAAAGGAAATATCTATTTATAAAAACTAACTAAACCATATCAGAATTACACAAAAAATAAATGAAAAGTTTCAAGATGCCTTCAAACTGATGGCAACAACTATAGAGATTGTATGTTTTTTTTCTCTTTTTTTTTTATTGGCAAGGCGGGTAAGACAATGCTTACTTAATTGCATAAAAAACTTGTCGAATTAGTTCACGGGGCCTTAGGCGTCATTGTAGTGACTAGCTACTAGCTAGTGAAGACGTAACAAGCATTAATATTCATTTATTGCTTAGACAAATTTCACAATAATGTAATCAACATATTGTTACAATAGGCTGCTAGTGGAAGTAGTTGGACCAATTAAAAGCTTCTAGGGCACATGTTAAGCTGGACCTCTCAAAGCATTCTGCCAAGCAAGCAGTAACCTTTTATTTTTATTTTTTCGGGTTAGACGATCTGGTGCTACTGCAAGACAACTTCTATGTATCGTACTGAGTCATATTCTTTAACGGCCAAAGTGAGATCACTCATGCCCAATATGGGAGATTTACAAGGCACTAAATTTTTTATAGGCTAGTCCAAATTAATGACACTCGAGCTAACAATTAATCTCGAGGATAATTTATCATGATATTACAAGTCGAGCTACCAATAGAAATTATTATTGAACCAAGTTTTTAGAATATGAAGTATTAAGGCCAGATAACTCACGGAATTATGTCTATCCAGCCACGAGGTAAAAAGGAAGCGACTCTTTCAATACGAAAATAATTATGCATCATTTTTTGCCCAAGTATTTAGGCCGAATATGAAATATAAGTCCACGCGTGAGGGCTGAATATAGAACGTTAATTATTGGTGCGATTTGGAGGTGGCTAGGATGCTAGATGGCTTAAACCAGCAAAAAAAAAAATGTATTTTAATCCTTAAAAATAAAGACACATGTGGTGAGAGAACGTCTTGACTAAGGGCGTGTTGACTGTCTTCAGATTTTAGATTTTAGCAATCAAGATTTTAGAAATACAAAGGACCGACTTGACTACTGAGCACCAAAATTAGAAACATTGAACATTGAGTAAATTCATTTATTCTTCCTAAGAACTTTGATTTGACACCAATACGAAAGGCAACAGATACTGCCTAGCTAGCTGATCAATCAATCAGACAAGAAATATGGTAAAGGGCCAAGAACAGAAACGAACCGAAATGACCCAACAACTTCAACTGGAAGACCGGCTGACCAAATGATGGTGCGGCTCCCATACTGATTGAGATGTCTGATGGAAGAGAAAAGGGGCCACCACTTGTGCATGTTATGGATGGGATGGGATGTGAATGTGATATGAAATAAAGCAGGATTAATAAGAGACGCCACCCCCAACATTTCACATCACGTACATGTAAATGTGGTGCTAAAGCTTGACACTGGATTGTTCCTCCATGCAATTTGGTCATTCGCCTTTACCTTTTAATGGTGAAACTGGGATTCACTTTGCAAAGTAGAAAATGTTATATGTGCAAGGAAGATTTTCTTGTCCAACCATCCACTTATTATACTTTGTCTTGTCCTCACTCCTCGCATCGTTCCAACAAGAGTGTTTGTTGTATTATTATTATGTGTTATATGTAGACGCCTAATCACCCGTTACTAAAGGAGTTTGCATATAACAAAAAAAGTTTTTAATTATGCCTATATAAAAACATGTATAAGTTATCAGAGATGATCTCGCTGTCTACATTGTTTATTTGGAGGCTCGGATCTCTTTTAGTATTTTTACGTGAATTTCGTTGTCTGCCTCCTAAGATGATAGCGCTGACAGTTCATCTAAGTTTTTAGTGGTGATCTGATCGTCCAAACGTTGTCAACATGAGAGACCCAAATATTTTTCTTTTGTGTTTTTAAATAAACTTTGTCGTCCATCCCATTATGGATTGGACGGTGGTCTATCATCCGTGCGAACGTCTATCCCATAATGGGGTAGAGGACTGAATTTTTTTTTTTGTTAAAAAAGAAGTCATCTGATCCGTCCATACGCAGTGGATGGACCGCTAGAGCGCGACAACTTAAGCTAAGTTGTCAACGCGAGGAAGAGATTAGCTCCGGAGTCCGGACAGTGTTGAAAAATGGAAAATTGCATTTAGTGATGCTCATTCTTGATGTTAAAGAATGTATGACATTAATTAAAGTAGTGTACAATTTTAAAAATAAGTGGTACAACTGCCTCAGGAATTATTGCTTTGACAAAAGTAGTCTTGTATATTTACTTAGGTTACAAGTCTGAAGTGTGTGTGTCACTGCCACCATGTTTCGGAGCCTTCACAGGGAAGAATTATTCAATTCGCCAATTTTCACCTTCACCTTCGCTCTCTTCGGTCTTCCCTAGAGGCTGCCTTCGCTCCTATACTTGGGATTGAAGCCCTAGAGACGGTCATTTTCTATTGCAAAGTAACTTTATTTATTGGGCTAATTACACCTATGTCCCTGAAGTTTGGGGGTAATTACACGCGAGGACACAAAGTTTCAAAATGTAACATACGTGACCAAAAAAAGTTTAAAAACTTTTATCCAACCGTTAGGGTTCCGTCCAAAAAGTGTAATTTTCGTTATTACGTATTTTGAAAATGGCAATACTGTCCCTGTACAGTATATCATGAATAATTATAATTTATAATTTTTAAATTAGGATATCAAACCCTAATTTTTTAAAATTAGGGTTTTAAAACCTAATTTGAAAATTAGGCTTATCAAACCTTGAAATTAAGAACCTAATTTGAAAATTAGGGTTTTGAAACCTTAAAATTAGGGTTTCAAAACCCTAATTTTCAAATTAAGGTTTCTATCTCCAGATCTGATCTCGCTGACGGTAGCCCAAGCCTCCTCCCTCACCCCACGCCGCCGGCAGCCTCTCTCGGCCCACCATCTGGCAGACTCGCACCCCACCACGCCGGCAAGCCCCTTGGCAAACCCACCCCACCACGCCGGCAAACCCTTTGTCAAACCCACACTGCTGATACGCCGCCGACAAGTCCCTTGGCAAACCCCCGCCGGTAGACCTTTCTCACTCTAAACCCCATTTCAATTTAATTTAGTAATTCAATTCAATTCAACGGAGTGGTCGTTGTCATTTCTTGGGCGACTGGGGTCTTTGAGCAATGATCGGCGTCCGACTCGAGGAGAGGAGAGAAAGCTGTGCAGCGACGGGGGAGGGGGAGGGTGGTGCGGTGGCCGGGGAAGGGGGAGGGTGTTGCGGTGTCGGGGATGAGGTCAGTGATTGTAGCGACGGCGAAGGGCGGAGGCAGACGGGGTGGGTGGGGGGTGACCGGGGGAGGGAGGGCTGGGGGGCCACGAAGGGCAGGGGTGTGGGTGGCGGCGAAGTGGATGGGGAAAGGGTGGGGGAAGAGAGAGAGAGAGAGAATTTTTTTTTAGGGTTTTTCTTTTCTAAAAAGAGACAATGGCATTAAAAAAATAACTTTCTAACATAAGGGCAATAAAGTCATTTTGTTAAAACCGTTAGAATTTTTAGGGTTCCGTTTATCAACGGACATAAGTGTTACATCTTAAAACTTTGTGTCCTCGAGTGTAATTACCCCCAAACCTCAGGGACATAGGTGTAATTAGCCCTTATTTATTCATAAACATATTGCATGCATCGATCGGTCATTGTTTTTCATGTATATATAACTTGTTCTATACCATAACAATGTGTGTGCCGCGTGTGTGAGGTTAAAATTTTGGGTTACGATGCACATAAAAAGATCTAAAAAAAGTTATTACAAATGATTAAGCGAGAATTTTCTATCCTTTATGTGTTCGTGCACCCTTTAGGTGTTATAAACGGGGGATTGACTATGGATTTCGTTATAGAGAAAGAAGTCACAAACCTTTCTTTCATAGTCTTTTGGATTCCATTCGAGCATTTCATAAGAAGACCACGTATTGTGAAGTTTGTGATATTCAATCTTTAGAAAAATTAATATTTGATTTTAAGCTTGCAAAAACAACAATAACCATCCCCAGATTGGAAGAGGTATCAAGGAGCAAGACCACAACATTTAAAATAAAATCAACAGTGTCTGTTACTTTTTAAACTGACTCATGAGTTTATGATATAAGCAAGTGCTTCGGGAAAGCACGCTCAACGTGCTCACTCCCAAACTCACTAGAGAAAATCACATCACAGAACCAAAGCGAGTTGACTCGGACCTGAATGAGGGAATCTAAGAGTTAAACTTTATTTATTGGCGTTTTGAATTGTTGAATTATTCTTTATTCTTTGTAATTAAACCTATGAAACAATGTGCGGGAGTGACAAAGATGCAAGCCATAAGCTCATTAATCTTTTATTTGATGATATCAAACACATTAATTGTGTTGCTAATAAATGTCCTAAGTGTTAATCACAGGTTTCAAATTTTAATTTTTCTTGCACAAAGCAACCTGAAATTTGACCGGAAAAATGTTCGTCCTCAAAATTGTTCGAGTCCCAAAACTAGGGTTGGAAACGAGAATATATTCTTGTTTAGGACCTGTACAACTTAACCTTACCGTAGAACGATAGAAGAAGCATGAGTGCAAAGATCATGAACCAAATTCAAGTGCTGCAAGTGCATGAACCCAATTAATTAAAGTGCTGCAAGTGCTTGATGATGTTCAAAAACCCATCTATCAAATCAAGCAATGGAGATAAAAAGAGAGAGAGAGAGAGAGAGAGATTAGGAAAGGTAAAGAATTATAATGAAGTTTTCTGAACATGAGGTGAACTGGTGAAGGGGATGCACACAATCCTTGGAAGAACAAAACAAAAGAAGAATCAAGAAAGCCATGAAAAGCAAAATTGAAGATGAAGTGCTTAGAGAATCATGAGAACATGACGAGCATGAAGACCACCTCTGAAACTATGTTAACGTTCAAGATGCCCAACATGATAAAAGTTGAAGAGGTAATTTGGAAGGGCTTCCCCTTTAGCTTTTCAGTTTAATTTGCGTCAGAAACATGTGGTACTTTTTGCAATCTGAAGTCACTTTTTTTTTGTTCTACATCCTTAGTGGGTAAAGCCTCCAGAACACTCCATTTGAACGTTATGTTATGCCTAAAGACGATAATTATCTTTTGACATAAAAAAAGCGCTACATATGTAAAGCATGTAGACACGAAAAGTTTTTCTGCCTACCTAGTTGAAGCAAATTAAGTTCTTTCCAATCATCTTATGTAGCGACGAAAGCTATCGCTAACACTTGGTATGGTGCTTTAACGATAATTGCAAAAATAGTTGACTACATATACTTAGCTACCATGAAAGGCTACCAGTGACCCTTTTTTCACTGAACAAGGGAGTCAAAGGAAGTTTGCTTCAAATATTCATAAGAGCAAAAAATGTATGTGTGTAAAAGTACACTAATATTATGTCTTTGCATTTAATACAAAAAGACAGTGTCTATTGCGACTTTTGCTTTCTTTCTTTTCAGCGACAAATAAAAGAATTAATAACAAGTTTTTTGTGACATCTCTAATTACGCCTTAGCGTCAAATACCAGGTCGTTCATGGCACCTTGCAAGCTTTAGGTTTTCAGGTTGCATTTGTTTCATGAACAAATAATTTTTTTCACAATGACATGTTTTTAATTAAATGTTAGCATTAATTTTTATTTGTGAAAAAGAGATAATAATGAATTCAAATCAGGAAGTTACTTCCTAACTTCTGAAAATATGCTCCAACTGATAAGGGATAAGTTTAGTTAGTTACTTATTAGTGGGTATTTATTATGTAAGTGGTATGAGTTATTTCGTAAGTGAGTAATTTGTCATTAAGTGGGTAGTTCGTCTTGTAGTGGTAGTTATTTTTTACAAAGTTTGTATTATAAATGGTAGGTCAAGAAGGAGCAGAAGAATCATCAATTATCGTTAACCAAACAAATCAAGACTTTTTTAAGTCTTTTTCTTTCCTTCATATTTAGAAGCTCCTCCTATCTATCGATTGAGATTTTAGTCTCCAGAGTTGAAAATGTTATGCTTTGTAAACATCTTCAGTATTAGTAAAAGTTTTTCTTTGTTTTTATTGGGCGCACAATCGTTCTACTTTCAGTTTTTGGCTCCGTTTGGTGGAGTTTATTTTTCCACTTTTGTAAAGTGGAGAAAATAAATGCGTTTGGCACACAATTTTTTTTCTTCAATTTTAAAAACCAGTTTTTATGATAGGGGCTGTTTTTAAAACTCCAAAAAAAGGAGTTTTCGGTTCTCAGTTTTCAGTTTTGATTTTTATTTTGAGACCATCACTCTCCCACTGTCGGCAGCCACTGCCCATCACCGGCAGCTACTAGCCACCGCCTACCATTGCCACCACCACCATTGGCCACCGCCATGCCCCACCACCGCCATCGCAAACCACCATCAAAGAAAAACTTAAAATAAAAACTGGATAATTAAACACTCAAAATAAAAAATTCAAAATAAAAACTGGGTAATCAAACGCCCATTTATTTTTGTAAAATTTTTTTTTAACTGATTTTGATTTTTTTGGAAAGTGAAAGCCAAAAATGGAAATATTACCAAACGCTATCTTCATTTTCATTTTTTATTTTCAAAGAAGTCTCCAGGCCCTAGGGGTAAAAAAGATCCCACGCTTTTAATCGATTGTACTGTGAGTGCACAAATCGATTGTGAATTTGCCCAGCTGTGCAAAAAACATCCATGTGTTGTTTCTTCGTTAATCATTCCATTCTTGGATTCATGATGGGGAGGGATCTTGACAGGCATTTCTCATAGGCCTACTGTTTATCTTTCTCTTCGGTTCGCTTTTAACACTAAATTGAATATCCTCCGGATTGAGCCAAATTCAGTTTTTTTTTTAAAAAAATAATTTCTCCCGATTATCAATGAAATACTTGTATTCTTGAACTAAAAGGCGAAAACAAATTATCAAAAGGAAAAAAGAGAAAAGAAATGAGGGTTGGTGCAAAAATTAGTCCACATGTAGTCCAAAATTCCGAATATATAATTTCCTAAAAATAATTTTTTGGCTGCTACTTGAACTGTAAGAATTTTCCTTTAACCCCTCATATAGCGACAATCAATAATCGTTAATGTTTCTAATGACTTTTCTGCTAACATTTTAAGCGACAGTTCTTACCAGTATCTTTTAATGTCTCTAAATAAAAGGTAAGTTAAAAGATACTAAAGTATATAACAACAGTTAATTATCATCGTTATATGAAGAATTTGAAGAAGATTCTTTGAATCCAGGTAGCAACTAAAAAAATTCATTTCCTAGAGGGTGTTGATGTAATGAAACGAGTCATTGATGTGTACAGGCTTAGAAGACCAAAGATATGCTTTGGTAGATGACTGCGAACTCCACTTCCACGCCCTACATTGTTCATTGGCTCCACCAAATCATATCTTTACATATAAACACGACACTTGCTCTTGTAATAACAAGGAATAAAAATCCCAATACTTTATGTCATAAGGTAAAAGTAGAGAGAATAGAAAAGCAAAAGGCTTGCGTTGTGGTCTGCAGCTTATTAGACGTGTTCAACTTCTTCCTTTTTGGTTCAGGTGCGACCACTATGTCATCAACCAAAACCATTTGATCATTTCAAAGCTGCAGCCAGAACACACACACACACACACACACAGAGGATTGTTTTTGGGTTATTCAAAAATTCAAAAACCATGGTGCTTTAGTTGGCATTTGGTGTGGTGGCTCGGGTCTTCTATTATGATTCTTGTCATTGTTGTTAATTTCAGTTGTTAGTTTATGTTTTGTAATGTTCGTAATCGTGGCTATATGTACATATTTTTTCTATTTTTCAAAAAAAGGGAAAACAAAAACCATGCAACTCCTCCTTATCGGTTAAGTCAAAGCACAATGAATTGAAGGAAACTCAAAAGTAGATAAGGAATTGATAGGAAAATCTTATGTTGAACTATGTATGACATCTATATGACAAAAAAGCAAATTTGTAGCTATCATATGTATCTTTAACCGTCTATTCATATATTGTACATTCTGCATTTTATGCAATACTCACAACCATAATATAGAAGATACTACAACATTTTCATGCAAAATGTTAAGTTCTGTGTGACATTTACATTTTACATAAAGGAATCAATTTCTTTTGGAGCAAAATTTGACTACGTTGGTCTCTCTACTCATTACTAAAAATCGTACAGAAAAGTATTAGGTTAAGAATAATCTTTAGCTGTTGTAATAGCTTAACTGAAAAAAAAATATTGTCACTTAAAATGTTTTGTCATTACGACTAAAATTTACGATGACTATCATCTATCGTTAAAATGTAACGACACTTGTCTATTAACACATATATACTGTTCAACAAAGGATACGATGTCTCTTAAAGGTAGTACCAGTGTATCGACCCGGTTTCGCAAATGAACCGAAGTAAAGCAGTCTCGCACAGTCGGAGGAGTAAATTCGTATACTGGATTTGGTGCAGCAGCTGAATACTGATGAAGTCCGAAAAAGTTGGGATAACATGTACACTACTTATACGACTTCTCCGGACAAGCGTACATAACAAAAGCAATCTGCAACTGTTTCTGCACTTCCCAAAGCTGGAGAGTGAGAGTGTGTGTGTGTGTGTGTGTAAACTGTAAAGTGATGATGGATGCTAAAGCAAGAATCAGAGAGTAATGGGGAATAAAGCATGAAGCCACATGCACAAAAACGAACCATCTTGTCTATCAACTTTTGCATAAAGCAGAAGCAAAGCCCATCTATCCATGCACATCATTCATCCTCTTCAACCCCCCAGTGCCAAAGCCTTTTAGGCTTTTCAAACACAAATCCACATTTTATAAACCCTAGTTACACCACAAATCTTCCTACTTTCTTCTTTTCAAGATGGCTAGTGAGACACATTGCATTAAAGCTAAACTAAAGTAGCTGAAAACTGAAAAGCTCTTCATATTAGATAATCTCTTTAATCAAAAGTTTCGAACACAACCTAACCTAACCCAACCCAAACCCACAGAGAACTGCTCTATAAGAAGGCAAGAACAAGAAGCTGATGAGTACTCTCTCTATATCCCTTCCTCCAAAAACCCACATCTGAAAAAAGAAAAAAGAAGGGAGAAAAAAAAAACCCTCAATTGCATTAACATGAAGATCATGCATGCATATACCCAGAAACCCAATTAAGCACAAGAAGGGAAAGATAAAAAGATTCAATCAAATGTTGTATCATCAAGAAGCAATATTGAAGAGAAGGTTACAGGGAATCCTTCTCATGGAGGAGCCGCCCCGTAGCCTTGTATGTCATCGACCCACTGGTTCGGGTTTAAAGCAGCCGACCCGGATCCGCTGCTATTGCCGTTCCAGAAGGAAATGTTGTTGCTTGATGAAGGATTTGCAGTAGTGTTGCTGCTATTGTTGTTGATGAAGCTTTGGGTCCATCCCACCACAGGCCTAGCACTAGGCTGTACCAGCATGCTTTGATCAGACAACAGCGAGTACATGGCGGGCGGCGCTGCTGGGGGTGGCGGTGGCGGTTCTATGTTGTTCTTATCACGATTGAGACCCACACCCACACCCACACTTATACCCATACCCATGCCAATACCCATCTGGTAATCAGGCCTAAATGGTGGAAAATTATTATTGAAACTCTGCAGCAGGGCCAGATTAGAACCACCAACACCACCGAATTGGGTGCCAACGACATTCAGTGGTGGCTGATTAAAACCTAGATGTTGCCCGCTCATGGACTGCATAGATGACAGAGATGATGCAAACCCAGCTCCACCACCACCACCAGAATAGTAAGAAGAAGTTGGAGGCATGCCCAAGTTACCGGAATTAGCAGCAGAAGCCATGACCGAAGCCATGCTTGACAGCTGTTGCGGTGGTGGTGGCTGTGGCTGAGAAGATGTTGAAGATGATGATGAAGAAGCGGATGCTGATGACTTGCCACGCTTACCCTTCCGGCAGCCGCCGCCAACGGGGACGTTCCTTAGGGTTCCACCCTGAGTCCAGTACCTCCTGCAGGTCTTGCAGAAGTACCTTGGCTGAGTCAGGCTGTAGTTGTTGTAGTAGCAAAACTTGGTGTTGACCGAGTCACAACGCGGGCACTTCTGCTGCTGGGGTTGATTCTCCGGTGGCGGCTTCACTCGCCTCTTCTGGTTAACTTCCTCTTCCGTCCTCCCTCCTCCTTGACCTTCCTCCATTTTTTCTCTCACTTTTCTCTCTCTCTCTCTCTCTCTCTCTCTCTCTCTCTCTCGTGTCTGTTGTTTGTGGATTTGTTCCTTCACTTTCTGTCTCTATATATGCATGCAGCTTAAATCTCCAAGTAGATTCAGACCTGGAGATATGTATGAAACGCCACCATGTCTAGCTGTAGGTCTGGATTGCGAGAATCAAGCCCAACAACGGAAAATTACAAAAGTGGTTTATTGCATGCGGAATTCAGATTGGTTTTCACCACCTACCCACTAAACAACAGATCATAAACACAAATACAGCCAATAGAATTTCAAACTAGTGAATCCCATCTCTCTGTGCCTGTAATCCCACGCAATCTCCTCAGATTTTCTGCAAATTAATTGCTCTTTGAAAAAAGTTGGGAGGTGGGACTATTGATCATCACGGAACCAGAAAACCCAAGTACTCAAATTTCTGCAAGCCTGGAGACTCAGTATAACAAAAACACTGTACGGGTTTCGCAAGAAGAAGAAGTCAGAAAATGAAGTTGGTCTTTTTATCTTGGTGACAAAGAAATTGGAGAGAGAAATAGAAAGTGCTGTTTATATATTCAAGTTGAGTGAAAGTACTGTAACCATAGATGATGATGATGAGATCAGATCAGATCAGAGATATATAAAACTGAGCCCAAATTTTTCGGTTCAACAACTTCGATCGGAGGGCCCTTAAGCATGAAAACGGCAGAATCATCACGTATTAAATCACAAACCCAATTGATAGATTTTCAGAATAGAACAGAAAGAAGCAAGAGACTCTGTGTGTGTGTGTGTGTGTGTGTGTTTTTGGGGGAGAGAAAATTCCTAGTAGGTGGCTTAGAATAGGTGATGTGGACCACATGCGAATGAAAGAGGGTGGGGCTTTGGGGTTTGCAGCGCGGCGGCGGAGGCGCGGCCTGACAGGGTAGCGTGGCGGCCGTGTATGGGTTGGGTGGTGGGCTTGTGTCAGACAGACCTCAGCACATTCGGTTTATGTTTGGTCGATTATTATTCCGTATCCAAGATCTTACATCTTACAGTCTTCTATTCTCTTATTCCAAATTATTGTTATTACATTATTTTTTTGTCTAGTCTTCACATTAACTTGGGATGACAGTTCGGACTAGGATGCTAGTTCTTGATATCTCCGACGGCTCGAATGTCATAATAACATATCTGTGTAATTTTACATTGGTAAATTTTTAAAAAAATTAACATGACAGACAAGCATATTGAGGTAGCGGTTGCAGTTTCGTGTCAAAAACATAATATCAACACGAAAGTCTTGTTTGTTATTGACATAATGCGAACTTTAAGATGCTAAAAATCTACCAAACCGGGTTCACACCACCCGTTGTGAATATGGAACAATCTCTGTACATTGATTTTTCACACGTTACGTAGGCGAGTCAAACTATTCTTCATACTTTTTTTTTTTATACGTAACATAATATAAAGTGGAGGCAAATAAGATTATGACTTGCCCCTCGCGGATGATATGTGTCCCTAAGGATAGATTTGGCGTCCACGCATGATGGGCGTCCCGAGTATAAAACTTAATTTCTTCTGCTAAACACATGATTTTGGTTTATTCATGAATGCAAATTTTGTTGTGTGAATTCGGTCCAACGTACGAATTTCATTTGGCTCCTCTTATGCAAAAGTTTTCAAATGAAAAAACGTGAAAATTTGTCAACTCTCGGTTCATATTGTAAACGAGAGTTGACAAATATATTTGGGGTCACAATTGGAACTAGGACGTTATAAGAATTACTAGCATTCCATAATTTCTCTATTTAGTCATATGATATCAATTTGGGGTCACAATTGGAACTAGGACGTTGGTTCTAAATATATTTGACGACTCAATGTCATAAAGACAGGGACAACCCGATGTTTATTTTTTTCGAAGAAGTATGTGTAATTCTTGTAACGGCACATATTTAGCAAAATAACATGACAAGTAAAGACTAGCATATTGGTGGAGCGGTTATAATTCTAAATAAAAAACGTGACATAAATATGAAAGTCTTCTTTTTGACGTGATGTCAACTCTAAGACATTAAATATCTAGTAAAACGGGGTCACTCTACCCTTTGTGATACTAATTCTTCACTCATAATGTAAGCAAGTCAACTTCCGATTCTTCATGCTTTTTTGTGCACGACATGATCTCAGGTGAAGGAAACTAAGCTGTGCGGATGAAGAGTGTCCCGTGTATAAATAACCTTCACCGATAATAAGCGTCCCAGTCATAAATTTTTTTGTCTTCGAAAATATGACTATGGTTTTTATATAAATATATGTTCTAAAGTATTCCTACGATTTTGTTCGACGTGCGTATCTTTCTTGGCTCCTCCAATGCAAAATTTTTAAATGAAAACAAATGTGACAAATTTGTCGATTTTCTATTCATATTGAAAACAATGTCTAAATCTAGTATACGAAGATGCATGTCAGTTTAGCAGTAAAATGTTTGTTTTTTCTTTCTTTCACAAACACAATTTTGTTTTAATACCGCAATTCTCGTATTTGTGGGAATAATGTTTTGAGGTGCGTCTAACTTGCAAATGCTTTTCCTGTATTTTAAATGTGCATAAAAAAATAGGACAACAAACAAGGCTTAAATATGACGCTAATTTGAATTGAAAATCTTTTCAGTAATTGTAGTTGAAGGCCGATGCTTTTGTATTTCATATTGATGAAATGAGAGTACTTGTTCTTGAAAATTACAAACTTAAGTGTATACATAAACCTGTTTAATATATATTCAAAAATAAAGACATATATTCATTCTTTTAATTTCTCAATTTGACTTTTCTTTTCATCAGTATCATCAAACATTTCTCTCATCCAGAAGCCTACAAAAAAAATAAATAAACATTGAACTGATTACAATTACGAACATCAAGTATACATTTCTTCTGATACAAGTCACAAAGAAAATAAGAATATAATTAAATTATATTATTTTGATCCCAAAAAGTCAATAATATCACCTCAAAAATTACTCTCAACCACATCCAAGTGCAATGTGTGTGCTCCATACTAGTAGAATAAAATAAGTAAAAAAAGGGTAAACATAAAAAAAAAATACTTTCAGAATCTTTCTTAGTTTGAAAATTGATATATATATATATATATATATATATATATATATATATATATATATATATATATATATATATATTGGGAGCCGACCCTGTCTCTATATATATCGGGAGTCGACCCTGTTTACCGGTGAAGAAATCCTTATTTCTCCATCCCTCATCCGGTCATCCACGTATAACATTAGATGGCCAAGATCACTAATTTTTTTTTCTTCAGTTTTTCACCTGATTGCTAGTCTTATGAGCGGTTGGGAAATGTCCAAACCCTTCCCAAAATACCCTTTGATACTACTGTTAATCTTCTTCTCTCATTGTTTTTCAACCCAGAATAATCTAAGTCCTTTATTTTTTAATTTTTTAATCTGATGTCAATTAAATTAGTGTCCTGGATTTTGTGCAAAAATTATAAGGTCCTTAATTTTTCTTTTTTTTTTGGTTAAGAATCATGGTTGGATTTCGCCAAACAACATCGCCACAACCACCTTGGCTGCCAACAGACACCATCAGACTGCCATCGTACCACCCAATAACAACTCTACAAATGCCACCGGACCACCCACAAGTATCACGTCACACAACCACCGTGCCACCCAACCACCACCACGGTACAACCGAGCAACACCAATGAACCCACCATAAACACCATACCCACCGTGCACCACTGCACACCACCACATGCAGTGCCAGAGAGAGAAAAAGAGACCGATTAAGTGAGGAAGAGAGAGAAGAAGATGATTGGATTGAAGGGCATTTGTGGAAAAAAGCTAGCCGCCGCTCTTTGTAGCGGTTAAGCGAGTTGGACTTAAAAAAATGAAATATGGGCCGTCCCATGATAACATGTGGACGGCCGAATGAAGGGTGGAGAAATAAGGTTTTCTCCACCGGTAGACCGGAATTGGCCCCTACACACACACACACACACACACACACACACACACACACACACACACATATATATATATATATATATATATATATATATATATATATATATATATATATATATATGGAAGCTGATCTGTTGATAGCGCTAGCAAAATAGGAGACTTTACTAGCGCGATCTGGCCGTCCATGGGCGATCTGTGGACAGTCCAGATTTTTATTTTTTTTTGCTTTTTTTTTTAAGTCCGTCCGCTACATTATGTAGCGGATCATTTTTTGACAAAAAATACCCTCTAACTTAAAAAGAGTCCGTCCGCTACATTATGTAGCGGACAAGTTTTCAGACTTTTTTTTCTCTTTTTGTCATTAATGTTCTGACAACTTGTCCGCTACATAATGTAGCGGATGGCAACTATGTTCTTCCTTTGAACAAACTATGTTCTTCTCGCTCTTTCTCTCTTGAATTTTTATGATATTTTCCTTTGAACAAATTGTGTTCATCATCATTTTCACATTCTTGTTCAAATATGCCAAAAAGTTCAACATGAAGAAAGACTGTAGAAAGTGGTTCTTTTTCCCTTGGACTCAGCATTCTGCCACATCTTGTATCCATCAGGTTAATATTGAATTCACCAGATTAGACGACATGGCCCTCACCATTAAGCTCTCTCCAACTAATGCACTACCCACCGCATATTCGACCCTTCTTTTCTCTGTTGCGACTCCACCATGAAGAAGAAGAAGAAGAAGAAAAAGAAATCTAGAGCCACAACCCATTCACAAATGCAGTCTCCACCAAAGAGAAAAAAAAGGAACATGGTCAGAAACATAAACAAATGAGGCATGACCATAACCTTTCCACCATTTTTGTGAAAGCCACCACCATCGACCACCTTCACTGTCTCACTCATCATCGATCAACCAACACTGTTCAACCATCATTAAATTGACCAAGACAAGATCTGATTCTGCACATAGACAAATAGATACCCACCACTACAACAGCCACCGTCGTCGCCTTCAATCGGTGTCTCCACCGACCATCTACCCTCCGATTTCACTCATTAATTCTGCAAATCTTGTTACAAAAACGTCGTTCTCGGTAATTTTTGGCACCAGGATTTCCGTCGTACCACATCCTACCTCCCTTCGCCGTCGAGAACCAGCGGCAGTGTGATGAAGGCAGTGCCTCCAAGAGTGGACAGCAGCTCTGGCGGTTTCGGGCTTGTGACGGCCTCTTTTCCAGATCTGCGTCTTCATAATATGACATAGAGAATGGGTACAAAGGAAAGGGAGAAGATGAGAGGATGAGAGATGAGGAAGAGAGAGAAAATAAAAGTTGTCTGTCTTTTTTCAGGTCTGACATATGGGTTGTCTCTTTTCCAGAGAATAAAAGGAGTTGTCTCTTTTTCTCGTCCTCTAGATTATGTAGCGGACATATATAATTGGGGATTGAGGGGTATTTTTGTCAAAAAATGGTCCGCTACATAATGTAGCGGACGGACTTAAAAAAACACAAAAAAAAAAGATCTTGACCGTCCACAGATCGCCCGTGGACGGCCAGATCGTGCTAGCAAATTCTCCTATTTTGCTAGCGCTATCAACGGATCAGCTCCATATATATATATATATATATATATATATATATATATATATATATATATATATATATATATATATATATATATATATATATATATATATATATATATATATATATATATATATATATATATATATATATAGGGAGCTGATCCGTTGATAGCGCTAGCAAAATGGGAGATCTTGCTAGCGCGATCTGACCGTCCATCCCGAAGGGATGGACGGCCCAGATCGCGTATTTTTGCGGCGCTGTCAGCAGTCCGCTACACTGTCTAGCGGACGACACTTTTTACCATTTTGCCCCTGCACCCCCTCCGCTACACTGTCTAGCGGAGCACATTATCGAAGCCCACGTGTCTGTCGTCCGCTAGACAGTGTAGCGGACGACTGACACAGTCAACACATTACCACATGTTTGTACCTTAATTTCTACACACGACGGGTTGTCGGAATTCCTCAAGCTCCTTCGGCTACAATTTTCTTCTCCTCCTTCGGACTCGCTACAATTTTCAGCTCCCTTCAAGCTTCGAGTAAAACTTAGCTTCACTCAAGTAAGGTAAGTTTGCGAATGGTGAAGTTTTCTTTATGGATTGAATGGTAAAATATAATTTGCTTTTGGTCGGACAAAAATGTATAGATTTTTTTTTATGTTCTAGAAATTTGTCACTCTATTCTTCAATTTGTGATGTTCTAGACATGATGTTCATAAAAAAGGTGTAATTTGTAAACTCTAAATAAAATTATAGTTTAATTCGATTTTTTGGCATGATGAATTCGTCTATTTATCTTAGTAATTTTGATTTGTTATGTTCAAAATTAATAATTGTTAATTTGGAGACACTTTCAGGGTTTATGCATACGGTATGTTTGTCATCCTAAATTGGTCTATTCGCCCACTGTAATTTTTAGGTAATATTTTCAGTTAGAAATGCCATTTGATTGTTAAGCGTAGTCTATTTCTACACAGGTCTTGTTTCACAATGTCTGATTTCGTGTCGAGCTCCAACGTCCCCGTAGATGCTAGTGATCCGTATCTAGGACGAACGTTTCAAACATTGGAAGAAGCTGAAGAATGTTTTCGAGCGTATTCATTGAGGGTTGGTTTTGGCATTAGAATAAAGACTACAAGAACGAGCAACGTAACAAAAAAGATATGCTCTCGTTTATACGAGTGTCATAGGGGCAGAAATCCACAGCAAAATGAGACACGCGTAGGGAATGATGACAGTGATGACGAAATAGGATATTCGCGTAGAAGACGGGACTGCTTTGAGCGCACAAATTGCCAGGTCAAGATGTTCGTAAGCTACAAAGCCAATCATGATCATTGGCTTATTACCAGCCTGGAACTGGCACACAATCACCCGTTAGTAACTCCTTCTAAGGTGAGTCAGATGCATCAACACAAGAAGATGGGTAAGGTCGCGAGGAGCCTAATTCACACAATGAGCAATGCGCGAATTGGACCTACTGAGATTGTTAATGTTCTTGCTGAACAGGCTGGGGGAATTCAAAATTTAAACTTTAACACGACAGACGTTCGTAACGCGGTCCGAACCCATAGACGAGCCGCGTATGACCTCAATGATGCGCAATCGACAATGAGCCTATTGAAACGGATGCAGATGGAGGACCCGCAGTTTACCTTCGACTATAAACTTGACGAAGAGCATCGAGTTAGTACAATTTTTTGGGTCGACGGTCGTTCGAGACTTATGTCGTGACTTTCGACACCACATACCGTACCAACAAGTACTCGATGCCGTTCGCTCCTTTCACCGGCGTCAATCATCATTATCACTCCATCCTGTTCGGGTTCGCCTTGTTAAGGGACGAGAGCGAGGGTTCTTTTGTATGGTTGTTTAGGACGTGGCTGGAAGCAATGAACTTCAAAGCACCCAAAGTGATCATCACCGATCAAGATTTGGCAATGAAGAAGGCTATTGCGACCGTCTTCCCAGACACCCGGCACAACTTGTGCACTTGGCACATAAGCAACAAATACCCTGAACGTCTGCATCACGTGTACGCAAAGTATCCAGACTTTAAACAGGATTTTGACAAGTGCATTACCAAGTCCTTAACGATTGAGGAATTCGAGGAGAGGTGGGAAAAGCTTGTTCGGGATTACTCATTGCAAGACAACGAGTGGCTCCGGCACTTGTACGAGCGCAAAGAGCAATGGATTGGCGTTTACACGAGGAGGTATTTTTCAGCGGGCATGAAAACGACGGGCAGGAGTGAATCTATGAATGCCACGTTCGATAGTTATGTGGGTACAGCTACCAATTTGAAGACTTTCGTTGCATCCGCACAAAAAGCGGTAGCTTCGTTGTTCGTAAAAGAAAGGGCTGCCGACTTTGCAACAACGTACAAACAAAGGAGAAGGTTGCTAGAGACCCCGCTGGAGCTGAACGGTGCCAAAGTCTATACGAAGGAGATCTTCTTGCTATACCAAGTAGAGCTGCGAAAATCGGGACGATACAGTATAAACAAGGTGGCAGAAATGTCTACGCGTGAGTACAAGGTTTATTCGCTCGTGAATGACCTCGTCCCTGAGAAGCTGCGCAGAATTTATACGGTGAGCCACGACACATTGACGGACTCGGTGACGTGTGTTTGCAAGAAGTTTGAGTTCCATGGCATCCTGTGTAGACACATTCTGCGGTTTTTCACCCAGAAGAATATCAGGACAATCCCCGATAAATACGTCTTGCCACGGTGGACGAAAGGTGCAAACAGGTTGCACGGTACCATTTCCTTTCCGGAGCACCCGTATACTGACTTTGAAGAATCAGAGACGTTGCGGTATAATCATCTGGTGACGATGTTCACCCGTTTGTCCGTAAAGGCTGCTGCTACAATGGTCGGTTATAAACATCTCCTCGAGGTAGCTCAGCAGCAAGAGCCCATCGTCGACCAGTTGGAAGCAGCTTCAGTCACCAATGCGGTTGACACCGAGCCTACGACGGAATCCGAAGATGACGAGCCGGGGGAGGAAGGCGACAATGATATCCGGCCGTTGGATCCAATTATATCGCAAACGAAAGGCCGCAAGAGATCTACGCGGATGAAAAGCTCAATTGAAACGGCAACTCAACCTAAAAAGCTGCGAAGGTGTGCATTGTGCAACAAAATGACCGACCACGACAAGCGGAACCATTACAAGGCACTGGGGATAAGTCCAGGGGGTTTGCAAGATGGGGCAGAAGATGACGCCGAAGATGAGGACGGACAAGCTGCAGTGGACCTTTAATTTTTTGTATAAGTTTGACATTTGTAATAATTTTTATATAAGTTTGACATTTGTAATAATTTTTTCTAATAATTTTTCAACCGAATACCGGAATTATTTTTTCTGATGTAGCGATTTTTGATGTAGCGGACGGATATGCATAGTCCTAATTTTTTGGTTATCATTTATGTCCGCTATACAATGTAGCGGACGTCATCGCAGAAAAACTTTTGGTCTTCATTTATGTCCGCTATACAATGTAGCGGACGTCATCGCAGAAAAACTTTTGGACATCATTTATGTCCGCTATACAATGTAGCGGACGTCATCGTAGAAAAACTTTTGGTCTTCATTTATGTCCGCTATACAATGTAGCGGACCTCTAACCTATTCTACATATTAATCAAAATGGGCAACAGCTTTTATCAGTCCGCTATACAGCTTTTATCAGTCCGCTATATTCTCTATCTCTCTCTCAAACATCTAACCCAAGCCGCTACCCCATCTACGGCGACCCACATCTCCGGCGACACCACCGTCCTCCCCTCATCGCCGACCTCGATGGCTTCTGGATCGGAGACCACCTACGATTTTATTGGCAACTTGCACCTAGCAGGCAAACACTTTTTCAAAGTCATGATGCCGGGATTTGAGAATGAACTTGTAGCCCATCCCTCTTTCTCTGTATTTTCGTGTGTTAAAAGTTTGATCTTTTGGTTAAAAACTAACCTATTTTTTGTATTGTGTTTGTTAGGACATACCGGAAGCCTTTACCAATCAATTTACAACAATTCATGACAGTTCAAGATTATATAGCCGCAAGGGGGCCTGGCAGGTTGAAATCAAGCTGAAGCCCGGCCGACCCCAAAAAAAGCAATTCGCAGAGGGTTGGAACGTCTTCGTGCGCCAGCATGGCCTCGAACTCGGGGACTTTGTAGTGTTTGAACACCTTGGGTGGTGGGATTTTCAAGTTGTAATCTTTGATCGGAGCGCTTGTGAAAAAATTTATTTCCCCAAATGTGAACCCTAATTTATTAATAATAACCAAATTTATTGTATACATGTTCATTATGTTTTCAAATTTTTTCTCGCTTAATTGTGCCGTTTGAGATACATTGTCTTCGGACGCCAATTTATTAAAACTGCATAACGCTAGCGGACGGGCCAGCAGGTTGCCCTTTACACATCCCACCGTCCGCGATATTGTCTAGCGGACGGGCCAGCAGAATGCAAACCCACCCCCACCGTCCGCGATATTGTCTAGCGGACAGGCCAGCAGAATGCCTTTTTCCCCACCCCCACCGTCCGCGACATTGTCTAGCGGACGGGCCAGCAGAATGCCTTATATCAACACTTGGAAAATTTTACCCACCCCCATCGTCCGCGATATTGTCTAGCGGACAGGCCAGCAGAATGCCTTTTTCCCCACCCCCACCGTCCGCGACATTGTCTAGCGGACGGGCCAGCAGAATGCCTTATATCAACACTTGGAAAATTTTACCCACCCCCACCGTCCGCGATATTGTCTAGCGGACGGGCCAGCAGAATGCCTTATTCCCCACCCCCACCGTCCGCGACATTGTCTAGCGGACGGGCCAGCAGAATGCCTTATATCAACACTTGGAAAATTTTACCCACCCCCACCGTCCGCGATATTGTCTAGCGGACGGGCCAGCAGAATGCCTTATTCCCCACCCCCACCGTCCGCGACATTGTCTAGCGGACGGGCCAGCAGAATGCCTTATATCAACACTTGAAAAATTTTACCCACCCCCACCGTCCGTGATATTGTCTAGCGGACGGGCCAGCAGAATGCATTTTACCCCACCCCCACCGTCCGCGATATTGTCTAGCGGATGCCTCACAACACTTAGAAAATTCACTTCCCCCACACTTTTTCGCACAACACTTAGAAAATTCACTTCCCCCACACTTTTTCGCGACATTGTCTAACGGACAGATTTTGCTTTTCATTCAACCAAACTCAAATCATCTTCAACGGAAATCAGACAAAACAATCAATCAATAATCTTCAACACAAATCAATGAGAGCTTTCTAAATATTCATAGTTTATTAAAAAAAATAAAGTGTAATGGTACAATGTCAACGGGGGGAATCATGTTGGGAGGGATTCTCTGCATTTGCCGGATTTACAATACACGTAACCGCTCTAGGCCGGCCTTTCATAATTTGCCAAGCCATTCTATATCTAAAGGTGTCTACTTCTGCTTGGCTCCACACCGCCGCCTTGAGGCTCTCGGACCGGCAAATGTAATCCATGTACATGCAAAGGAAAACGCCGCAGTCCGAAGTGTTACGTTGCTTGGGCCTCCTCTTCTTCAAGCGCCAATCGAGCTTTGGCCGCGCCGGTACAGGGTTACCACGGACACCATTGACCATTGCACAAAATATATTCTGCAAGAAACACAAAACGGCGTAAGACACGAGTTAACATTTATGCCAAGTTACAATAACTGTTAAACAACAATCGTAATATTACCATTGAATCCAACTGGGCTTTGTACATCTGCAGCACAGGCATAAAGGCGGTATCGTCGTGGAGACTGTCGATCACCGATACGACTTTCTCCACCGGTTCATAGCAAACCAAGTACCAGTGGCTTTCCCCTAAAAATGGGATTAGAAACACGTCGGCAACACTTGCGCTCACTGGACTATCCCTAGCAAGATACGCTCGTAGGTTAGCGGACGGTCTCCACTGGCTCAACTTTTTCTTCCGCCTTTGCTCGACCCACTCATGCCATTCAGACACTAGGAGGCTATGAAAAAAGGCATCAACCAAAAAAACAGCCGGGTACTCGTTCAGCCGCTCCCGACCCCTTTCCTTCAGAATCTCCACGTATGTGGAGATGACACCGTTGTCTAACCAACTCCCCGGAGCCAGGGAGGCCATTTCTCCCCACTCGCAAGTGTAATCCATGCCCTCCGGATGATTCACACTATACAACGCTTTGTCCCGGGGGAAGCCGCTAAAATAACGCTCTGTGATTATTTGGCATTTATGCGGCTTTAGGGGCTTCACTGGATGCCCTTTGCGATATTGCCCTCGGGGGTCGACGGGGGGATATTGCACTCCTTCCGGGGGGTCGACCGGGGGATATTGCCCTCCTTCGGCAGTAGATGGTCCTGCCCATGGGACAATAGGCAGTGTCTCCGACAGACTGATGTGTCCGAAACCCCAGTCTTGCGTGACTTGACTCTGAGAGAAGGGTTGGGGTTCCGAGTCCAATAGCAAAGAGAAGGAGGGCACACTGTAGTCTTCCCACGGCGCTTGAGCCTGGCCCATGGTGCTTGGCTGTCCCCAATCACCACCCATTCCCGGTACAGATGGACCACCATATCCCTGGCTCACTCCCGAAGTCTGTCCCGAGGGATCGGTGTATCCCTCGCTCACATATGGGGGCTGCCACCCCGGATAACCCATTCCCGGGCTGACGCCGGAAGGCTGGCCCGATGCTTGGTGTAAAAAATTCCCGCAGCCATACGCCAACGCATCAGCCTGTTGGCGAAGCTCCTCGCCCATTGCATCCACCAAATCCTTCCGCTCGCGCAACTTCTGGAAGAAGGCGAACGAGGCATTAACCTACATCCAGAGAGATAATAAATAAGTAACTTCATACACAGTTAGAATCATCAAGTTCAATTAAAGCACTTATTGGCCAACTTACCAGATTGTATGCCATGTGCTCATCGATCTGACCCCTAGGGTGGTACTTCTCCCCGCGTTCAAACCTTACTGGAGCTACTCTCCTCCGGGTGATGCGGTAGTACCACCCATTGTACTGATCACGGGGTCAGGCTCCGACACAATGGCCGCCAGCGTGTCCTGCCAGGATTCCCAAACCTCAAGTTCTCGTGCGCACAAGTCGTGCGCATTTGCCTTGCCAAACCGAGGGACACCCGGTGGGTTCCTGTTAAGCCTCATATCCGGCGCGCCTGCTGGCAACCCCTGCAGGCACTCAAAATGGCGCATGGCGCGATCTGGCAGCTGCCACTCTGCGACCTCGAAGTGGATCAGGGGTGTGCGTTGTAACCCAGAGAGCGTGAAGACGAACGACTCTCCCACCCGTCGCGCCAAATGTTTGTACGGTGCCCATCGCATCTGGCCAGGAGATAACGAGTCGAGCTCCCCCCGATAGTACGTAATGTTGTGATGGGGATCGTCTCTCCTCTGGTAGTGGCTGTCCTTCCGACTGTACTCCCAGGCGCACAACCGAGGCCACACATTATCGGTTCCGTCCCTACGCGTGGGTGCGCCGGTAGCAAGGTGTTCATAAGACCACACCTGAGAGCAAAGACAAATTAAATAAAGTATCGTCAAATTTTATTGTCAATTCAACCCAAAAAAAAGAAACGAGCGAGTAATCAAGAATTGTATGATATACCTGCAATAGCGAGAGACATGCACATATCGCTTTGGAGTCGGGCCTCGTTGCCTTGTGCAATGCTCGGTAGAGGTACGCAAGAGTTGCGGCTCCCCAGGCATAATCCCCAACCTCCAGCAGGTTACCCAACAACGGTAAATATTTGACGCTGACGGTATTCTTCGACGTTGTTGGGAACAGAATTGCCCCCATCACCCACAAGAGGAAAGCTTGTGTGTACAGCACAAGCATCTGATCCGTGTAGTTATCCGGCAGAACCTTGTAGGTATCTACCAACCATTTCAACTTGATACCCCCAGTGCTAAATTGATCCTGGGGTATCGAAGTAAAGAAGTCCCTAGCGGTCCTCTTATTCGTTGCTTCCGACGGAGGAGCTATTACCGGCCGCCCCGTCACCGGTAACCCTAAGATGAACCCTACATCTTCTAGGGTAATTGTCAGCTCTCCGAGAGGGAAGTGAAACGTATTCGTTTCACTTCTCCACCTTTCAACAAGGGCACCTATTAAGTGCCGGTCAAGTTGTTGAAAGATCTGCCCACGCGTGAAAATCCCAAACCCAATCCCACGCAGTAATCTTTTCTGGGATCTGTTCAATTTCCATTCTTTAAAATTATCGGATACTTCTACCGTGTTGAGAAGTGCTCTTTCCTACGAATTAATAAATACAATTTAAGCAAATTAAACGATATACAACGTTCCCAAGAATAACAAAGTTGATAAAATAATTATCTTACTCCACCATCCCATATGAGCGTACTGATATGGTTTGCTTGGTCGTATAATACGGACGGATCTTCTGGTCCAGGGTTGAAATCCATTTTTCGCAACTGAAATTATGCAAAACGGCAAGGTTGGAAGCGTAAACATTCTCAAACATACAACGCTAGCACAGTCAACGCTAGCATGTGATCAGATAATACTCACATAAGTTCACATGCTGTGTATATGCAATGTACATAGATACAAACAGACACGGGAATGAGATTTTACAAGTGAAATCACATTATAAATAATACGCAATACACATATATAATCTATATATATATGTATAGATACATTGACAAACGCTAGCACAATGCAGCGTTTCGCACACATTCAAAATCATGCATAAGCCGCGATAACAACTCTAGATTATGAACAAATAAAGGATTGGTTTGTGAAGTTACGTGATTGATTCGTCGAATAAAGGATTTCTTGAGAAGAAATTGCGCCGATCTACTTGCCAACACCGCTAGAAGAATTGTGAGAAGAAGGAATGAATAGCAGTTTAGAAGGAATGAATAAGGGTTTCGGAGTAAAGAAAGGGAAAAACAGTCCGCTAGACAGTCTAGCGGACGGTAAGATAATGACAAAGTAACAGTCGTGTTGACTGTGTCAGTCGTCCGCTACACTGTCTAGCGGACGACAGACACGTGGGCTTCGATAATGTGCTCCGCTAGACTGTGTAGCGGAGGGGGTGCAGGGGCAAAACGGTAAAAAGTGTCGTCCGCTAGACAGTGTAGCGGACTGCTGACAGCGCCGCAAAAATACGCGATCTGGGCCGTCCATCCCTTCGGGATGGACGGTCAGATCGCGCTAGCAAGATCTCCCATTTTGCTAGCGCTATCAACGGATCAGCTCCCATATATATATATATATATATATATATATATATATATGGAGAAAGCGAATATATTGCTAGCCTTAGGCACTTAGATAACTTGCTTAAGGCTAGTAACTAAAACTACGTCGTTTTGTTGCATAGTTTACTAATTTTCCTTTTTTTTTTCCTTTCACTATCCATTTTCTCTAGCGTTATTAGATCTGCACACCTCACCCATTGAAGGCCACCATAGCTGAACAGCCTCCATATCAGTGACCCAGCACCCTACCATCACGAACAATCGACGCTATGTTGACCCACCATTGCGGATAAGTTTTTCCTCGTGGCATCAGATTACACCTACCACAATCACAAACAACTACCACCATACTAGAACCTATCACCCATCCTTCTCTCCTCTTACCACATCACAGAAATATCCACAACCACCTCTCAATCATCAGCCTAGCCTCTTTCGCCGGTGACACATCACCCATTGTGCCACAGATTAGCAGCAAAACCACAAAAATCACCAACGACAATCAATCACCTCCACCAATTAAGATCGACGACCACCATCAATAACCACCAAGATCAAGTCCCTTCCACTGATTAATCAAAAAACAATTCCTTACCACTGTTAATTCCATCGCCACTTTTGTTGTCGCCTTCTTCAACTTTGGTTTTTCTATTATCATTGTCTTTATAGATTCTTTGAAACCAATTAAGAATATTTCATGCTAATTTTTTCAGATTTGATTTTGTTGCTTTGATCTTCTCTAGTCCATCGCATTTCGGAAATAAAAGACTTGCTTGTGTCTAAGCCAAACCAAGGAGCAAATTTGGATGTTCTATAGTGATCGTCTTTGTGGTTTAGAAAGGGATTAAAACTAATATGACTTGGGTGCCGCTTCAAATCCCGTAGTTCTCATGGTAGCCATCATAGCTGTCTGGGGTTGATTTATTGTTGCAACACTAATAGTTGTGCTGTTGATGAGAATTCTGATGCTACCAAAAATCAAAGGTCGCCGACGATTTAGGTGTGGTGGATGATGGGCTGCCCAGTGTTGCGGTGGGAGGAAATATGGTGATTTTTGCGGAGGCTGGCGATGGGTAGTGTGTGGTCTGATGAGAGAGAGATAATTAAATTGACGATGAGCTATGAGAAAATACATAAAGAGAAATATTAGGTTCATTAAGTCTAAACGATGTAGTTTTATAATCTAGCCTTAGGCAATATATTCGTTATTCCCTATATATATATATATATATATATATATATATATATATATATATATATATATATATATATATATATATATATATATATGCAATAGCTCAAAAAAGAAATATGATTACTTTTTTTGGGATGAGGGCATAGTTATCAATACGTACCAGCCAGCATGTACTGCTATTAACTTCTATTGGTACAGTATCCATTATAACAAACTTTGTTAGAAATTGTCACAACCCCAATACGAGAGGCCGCGACTAATATCAAACTTCATTATACACCATTACAGTTCTAAAGATAACGGTATAGACAGAGTAACTAAATCCTTTAAGATAAATATCTCCACGGACAAAAGTCTATGACAATCCGTTCTCCAAAATAATTTCATTACAAAACGATTACTAAACGCAACAGTGAAACAATATACACAAAAGTAATTCTATCAAATTACCCATATCAGGGTAAAGCTCTCAAAATGAAATCCATTAAATAATTTCGCACATAAGATCAATACTCTAATTTTAGGATCCATACACGACCCTAAACCAAGACCCAAACACGTCGATGACATAACCATTATAAAGGTATAGCAGAGCATCTACGATACCACAAACATAATTATCTAAATCTTAATCTTACTTATCTCAAAAAGGTCCAAAAGTTAAATACAATCCTTTAAAAAACTTAACTAAAATCTTCCTCATCATAATCCACCAAAATCAAATAATATGATCAAGACTCTACTATTCCACACAATTCTCAAGTCTCAAATCCAACTAACCCACTTTCGAGTAGAGTTCTCAAATGATTTACATTTCTCAAAGATATTAACAAAACTAAATGCTATAATTTCTCCGAAACATGTCACGCCCAAAATCACGTTCGATACCTGTGGTAAAGGACAAAACAAACGAATAGGGGGTGAGCTCGAATAGCCCAGTAAGTGAAAAAAAACAAATGGGAAGCAAATACTATGATTCGTAATCCGAAACAAAATCAAATATTTGACGAACAAATGATAGCAATTGACCATGATGCAAATAAGGCGAATCAAATATGCGAAATGATTATAAGGTGGTCTAAAGAACCCAAACCGAATACAAGCCCGCAAGTACGAAAATGAGTAACTATATTTTACTGTCAAATACCAAAACAAACGTCATTAAATGTTTAACCCAAAATACATCTCAATTACATGTCGGGTACGCTTCAAACATGCGATGACTATGATGGCCATAAGACCCAAATGTCGAACCAAACATACAAACATCAAATGTGTGTTCTGGAGCGTACTAGGAATCTTTGGCTCTCTAGCATGACAAACATGTCACATAGGACCCTTCTATTTCAAGAGTTGTTCATCATAGTCAGTGTCAATCTTAAATTTACGGTCACAAAGGTAAGAATTTAATGATGTGCATCATCAGGCACAAACGAAAAGGGAAAAACGATGTTCTCAAAAGAGGGCAAAAGTGGGACAAATCAAATGCAAACAAATATAGATGAACCAAAATTGACGACGCATAAACCTTCAAATTCCGAAAGATACTTTTCCCACAGCAAAAATGACGATAGAATCTCTTTCACAACAAGTTTGATCAAAATCCAATAATTTTGCAGATTTAAAGAGGGAAACCCAAGCCAAAATCAAATGGTAGAATTCCTTACAAAATAAGATTAATCAACTCCAACAACTCTTTTTCAGATTTAAAGAAGCAACTCATACCATAACAAAAACGTTACAAACCCTTATAACAGCAAGAATGTTCAAACTCTTACCTCAAACAAGCTTTCGAACAAAAGAGAACCTCAAAGCACCACTCTAGCGCCAAAAGAGCTTTCCAAGCCTTCTATTCTCTCTATCTCCTCCGCAAAGGAATAAGGAATCAAGAATAAAAGGGTAAAAAAAAAAACAAAGAGGCTATTTATATGAAGGTCAAAAATTACACTGTTCATTCAAAGCAATACAAGTTTAATTTGACTCAATCCTTCAGCCGTTTCTTTTCTCGATTAAAACACTTTTCATTCGATCGAAACACCTTTTAAGTCGACCGAAAACACATTTAATTCGACCGAAAACACTTTTAAGTAGACTGAAAACACTTTTAATGCTACCGAAAACAATTTTGAGTCGACCGAAAATAATTTTGAGTCGACTAAAATGTACTGTTCATCGAGTAAAAACTTCAAAAACTTTTTTTTTGACACAAGAAAGAAGATTTTGGGTATTACAATTTTTTTAAAATTGACCATATAACGAATAAATTGATAAATACTCTAAGTTCTATTATATCGATCAAAACCTGTGTATCCTCTTACTCATAGTATTCACTATAATTTGTGAAATCTTTTCTGATAAGTTTTCAATCTTCACTTGACTTTATTTTACTTCATACCTGAAAGCTTTGATCATATTCTTTTATCTATATGATCTATTGTTTTACATACGTGCGTGCGCTCACGCACATGCACATGCACATGCACAAAAATAATTCATTCTTTAACTAAAAGATATTATTGAACAAACAACTTATTCTCGTGTAATAATTTATGAATAAGATCGTTAAAAAATGAGATAATCATAGAAGAGGTAATTCAATTGAATAAGTAATTTGTTTCTAATGTCACTGTATGGGAACAAACAGTTTATTTCGAAACCAATAGTTTATTTTTAAAAAAAAATAAGGTAATTCAAGCTCTATAGGACAGACAATTTAATAAAGGAGCTGTGAGTAAGAAAATATGTGTATATATTGTTAGTTTATCAATTAATGAATATTACATATGTATGATATTAATGATAAATTTGAGACAATCTTCATATAGAGTATTTAACGGAAAGAACGGTATGCACAATATTTATAACTATAATGGAGGAAGTACTAAATAATATAATTAAAAGCATATTGATGGAGCATTTATGACTCATATCTATAACGTGAAATCTATGACATCTAACATTTCATTATAGAAGTCCTTAAGAGTTTAATGTGACATCACAAGATGCTAATCACCAAACAGAAAGGGTTCATGCCACCTGCTGGGAACAGTAATGAACATCTAAACACTGATCCTTTCCGACTAATGTAAGCGAGTCAAATTACTAATTTTTCGAATAAATTTTGGGCTAAACACGAAATCAAATTAATATAATTCACCCGTTCTTGATGATAAGCGTATCAAGTAAACTTAGCCTTCACGGTTGAGGAGAGCTAGAAATAGCTAGACGGGAGGACATTATTATTTTTTTTCTTTCATAACAAAATTTTGTTCATCCAACATGCAAATCAGTCTTGGCTCATCTGATCTAGAAAATTACAAATGCAAATTGCATATGACAAATAGCAGTGCCATTTTCTCGATTTTTAGCTCAAATTATCTACGAATTCCATATATTTTTCTCCTCTTTCTGAAATAAAAACAAAAATCAACGTATTGAACAACGAGGATTTTGTGAAAGACTGAAGTATTTTATGTTTCTCTTCTGGTAACCATGATAGAAGCCATATAGAAGGCGATCCTCGAGTAGTTTTCTTTCACCAAATGCATCTGAATCGGAAAGAATTTCTTGCGTTAGACATCCTATCGGATACTTTCTGTTCTACTACATGTTAGGAGGCATATAAAAAGTCGAAGAAAAAGATATGAATCATAACTGAACTTTCCAAGATTTTAGAACCCTTTAAATCCATCATCTTCATGCCTCCTCCTCTACGCACAATGTGGTACACCTATGAATAACAACTTTTTCATGGTAAAAAATGTCTATGATGTTAGGGCTTTAGACATGCTGAATTGAGAGTTGGACCGTCTGTGCTTTGATCCTGAACAAGCCCAACCACACAAAAGGCTAGGCCCATCCATTGTTACATTCACAGGGACTATGCATGAAACACTCGCTCCGTCCTTAATTAATTGACAATTTATTCTTTTAGACTGTATCGAAAAAGAAAAATCATCACTTCTCAAATCAAGGAAAATTTCATATATATTTTTGTCATGTATATCTTTTTACACATTTTATTTTTGTATTTCGATCTCCAGATTTAATCATCTGTCAACCCTATATATGTTATATACCACAAACCCTATATATGTTATATCCCACGGGGGTACAAGAATCCGATGTGCAAGTGAACAAAGTTAATAGGTTCTTCAAGCATTCTAGGCAATGTGGAGCTATAAATCTTTCTTGTCCTCACCTCTATTATACTCTTACTATAACAAGACAATGTTTTAGCTCCTCTTAGAAACCTTACTTTCATAAAAAGCTAGAAAAGGAAAAGAAAACAGACGTTTTTTATTTACATAATCTGTGATCGAGTCCACTAACCAGTAATACCATGTGAGCCCAGTATTTAAAACACCGAGTTCACCATTTCCAAGTGTACATTGACTTCATTGTTCTCAAGTTCAAATTTCTTATTTTGTTACCAGGAGATCGAACAAGATAACTTATTTGTGTTTTCATGATAATTTCTCTTCCGACCAGGATAAAAGAATATCAACTTCTAGACCAGCACCACCAAAAAACCAAACTTTGCCTTAGAGGCACTCTATCTTCCCATGCTCTTTCTCCCTCTTCCTCTCCCTCTCTTGGCCTTTGAACTCTTGAGCTCGAGCAGTGGTGAACTCCAAAACAACCAGATCACAATGCATCAACCAAGTGAGCAAACACAGCAACCGATTCGGATCTAGTACTTGCATTTTACTTATGCTTCTATAAAGAGGTTATGATTTGCAAAAATGGCTCTCCAACTTCCAAGGAATAAAAACAAGTCTCACTTGCATTCTTCCTTTTGTAACCTGAGAATTACATAAAATTCTGAATTTAAGAGCTCCCTGTCTCTCCCGATTTGCAAATACTCAAGTTGTTCCAAGTTAAATTCAGAAACACAGAATGGTACAGGATCTGAACAATCCAACATAAACAACCTTAAACTAGACCAACATTGTTTATTAAATGTTCCAAGCTTGCCAAGGCACGAACTGATTAATCCTGCTTTTTACCATAGTCATTCCCTACTTTCTTCCTCAATTCTGCATTGTGATCTTCATCCCTCCTCTTCCCTTCATGGTCCTTATCGTAGCCGCCTGCCCGTCTCCTCAATTCCACAACATCTTCATCACCCATTGTCTTCCCACCATGGTCCTTCGCCCCCGGCTTCCTCACATGATCTTCCACTAAATAATCGACGTCATCATCGGGCCCAACCACCGTCTCCTTCACCTTCTGCGTAGCCCCCTTTGCCATCCCCCACGCTCCCTCCACCGTCTGCTTCGCCTTGTCCACCAGAGTCTCGGCAGCGTGCTCCGCTGTCTCGGCGATCTTGTGAGTCCCTTCTTTCGCCTTCTCAGTCACCGTCCCGGCCGCGTCCTTGGTCTTGTCCTCTGCATATTTTGCTGTCTTGCCCGCTTTGTAGGTCCCTTCTTTTGCCTTATCGGCTGCTTTCCCCGCCATATCCTCTATCTTCTGCTTCATATCGCGTGCTGTATCGGCTGCTTTGTAAGTCCCTTCCTTGGCCTTATCAGCTGCTTTTTCTGCCATGTCCTTGGTGGATTCCCTCATATCATATGCCTTCTCTTTAGCCTTTTCTTTTGCGTATTCCGCAGTTTCAGCTGCACGGTGTTTTCCTTCTTTGGCTTTTTCAGCTGCTCTCTCTGCTTCCCGCTTTGCTTTCTCCTTCATCTCTTGGGATCTTTCTTTAGCTTTCTCTGTGCCTTGTTCCACGCTTTCTTTCGATTTTCCGACCATATCCTTCGCTATATCCTCCAGATCACTGTCAGACTCGCTAGTACTGTAGTCCTTGTCGTGCCTACCTCCTCTTGCTTCTTCTGATGCATGTCTCCCCTAAACAATACCACATTAACTCCCAAAAATATGATGCATATGCCTAAATTTAGTACCTAAAAAATTGTAAGGGCATTAAACCACATTGCAGACCTGTTCCCAAGATGCATTCAGTGATCCTACTAGGTGCAATCAGTCTGGTGTAGCACTCCATTAGTTACGAGTTTGTCCTCAAAACGAACTAATATGAATTTAACAAGAAAAGAACCTTAAAGTGTTTGGATAGACCGGTTGTTGAATTGTTCTAAGACTTCTGACCCAGGTTGACCATCTGGTTCATCGCTTTGCGTTAGCGTTGAAAATGGTTATATTAGAATTGGGGCATATTGGAACGAGGAAACCAATTTTAGCCCGAGTGAACTAAAGCCTCAGTTGCCCCAACCTCCATATAACTCGCCACATATTGGCCCCAGATCTAGGGCGGGGTCCCTATTGGTCCCCAAATTGCCATCCCTACTTCTGACCGAGAAGTCAGCGAGTTCTTCCTTTTCTCCCATGAATCAATACCAAAATTAGTTTATTCCCATGAATCATTACTAAAAATTAGTTTATCAGAATACCAATACATATTTTCAAATTAAATGGCAAAAACGGTAACTAGATGAATTTTGTTGCCAGGTATGGCATGATGCATCTAGTGATATCCGGTGCACAAAACGTACGTATCATTGGTCGATATACTTTATCACTGAAAATACTGTGTCCAGGTTGAAAAGAGCACAGTCCACTTTAAGGAAACAGACCTACCAAAAAACAAACCATCTCCAGAAAAGTGTATGCATTCATTTGAATGACTTTACTTCTGTTTTGTGATTAGACCACAGTGTAGTTGATAACTGCAAATTACTTAAAACATTTTGAAGTTCAAAGCTGCCGAGGCGCAACGATGACATTTTCAAATTGTTGGTTCGTAGTAACATCTACGTTACACATTCTCAATAGAAGATTTTTCTTTCTAAGGAAGCTCCTAAATACTAGCATACAAGGGAGTGCCGCATAGCAAAGAGAGTAAACCTATCTAGGACAGGACATATTCCTAAATGCCCCCAGTGATAGACAACAGCCTAGTTAACATAACTTCTAGAAAATTTCCCACTACGCACGCTAAGCTTGATCATCAAGCCCATAGCAACTAAGGCATCCGTTGAAAATTTGGTGGAATCGAAATCAGAATTAAAGACTTTGAGGTCCGTGATCGCTTTCTTTAAGGCTTTATTTGTCCCCACTCGAAAGCGAGTTTGCTGTGATGAGTTAGCGACAAATAATCCTCCAGGATACAACAAAGTCTGTGGGAATCTGCAAAGAGCAAAATCGAAAATTCCCCCTGGAATTCTCTTTGAAGCAAATTCTCTTTGAAGCAATGTACGTCTTTTGGCTATAGAAATTTTGTAGAAAGAAAAGATTTCCAAATTTTGCAAATCAGTTATTTTAATCTTAAAAGAACTAAAAAAAACATGTATTTATAAATCTAAAAAGGTGCGACTTTTTTAAACAGACTTTTTTAAACAGACACAACCGTTAGAAAATCAGTTTTCCAAAACAGTTGTAACAGTTAAAAAATAACCGACAATAAATCAAAATTAGAATTTAAATAAATCACACACCTTTACAATAAACTATTTTTGAAAATACAAAATATTTTCTAAAAAATAAATCACGCGGCGGCTAATATCGCGCATCCGCGCACCCGCACGCCGATAGCATGGGATTAACACACTTTAGTCTTACTAGTCTTACTACCAATGTATAGGAAAAGCACCTTTGCCCTTATAATTTATAAACCCTTTTCAAAATCCACTTCCAAGCAATGTGAGACAAAAGAGTTGAGTTGTTAAACAACTCAACTCACAAAACCCAACTGCATCCGCATGGCTTTGTATATGGCTAACCTCCTTTCAAGCCAAAAGTAACTGTCATTGCTAATTCTGTATGAAAGCTTTACCCCTAGATTGCGAGTTCTCACTAGGGTGCTTACAAAAATGTTTCTCTTTTTCTCTTTTTAGGGATCCCTACATCCCAGGGGACACGCCTGGACTGGCCTTTGAATAACCCTCCCAGTATTATTACTTTATCAGTTCTTCTCTATCTGTTCTTCTGTTCATTCCAGTTTGTCACCCATCAAAATTTAGAAAACGAGGAAGTAAATGTACACAGAGCATACACACATCACTTCTCTTCACAAATAAGCATGACCATAATCATAACTCAGTACATAGTGGCGAAATTTTAGTAGAATGAAGCATGAATGCATGTGGGTACGTGATGTACCTCAGGATACTTGGAGGCAGAAGTGAAGCAAACCCTCGACACGTTGCGGTTGAGAGAGAGAGGAGGGGCTCGTGGGAAGGCCCTTGAGAGGTTAAACATTGCATTCCTGGTGATGGACATTGCTGCCATTGCCTACAAATTCCAACTCAAAGTTTCTGCTACGCTTGTATACTCTGTGTCTTCCTTTTCGGTTTTCTTTCCCTTAATTTCCAAGTCTCCACCGCTTGGGTTGCCGTTGCTCGAGTTATAAAGTGTAGGAAGCCAGGAAGGTGGCAGCACGAGCGGCAGACGCGTGTCGAGGAGCGCCACGTGTGTGACGTGGTGTAACCCTGGCTTTTGAGTGGTTTTTGTAGTCAACACATGGTCATACTGGATATATGGATATGGTGTGACCAGTGGTGGTACATTTGTTGAGTGACACGGAGCTCAGTCCCCATAATGGGCCTTGCATGCTCTGTCTTTTTTTCCCCTTCCTGGTAACCTAGGCCGAGCCAGGGGTGGCAAGGTGAGGTGGGGTTGGGTTGGGTTTGGGTGTAAGATAAATGAGTTAGGTATAAATGGACAACCAACTCATTTTACCCGTTCATTCATGGGTTAGTTGAATCATTTTAATAAATGAGTTGATTTCATCCATTCACCTGGACATCTACCGACTTATTATTAATTTTTTTTGTGTTACAAGGACACAATACAGATTTTTAATTAACTCGTTCTTTCCGTCTTCATCTACAGATTATGTCCCACCTACCTTTAGGGCCACCGTATCAAATTACCGCCGCACTTACGACCACCGCTTTCCTGCCATAATTATCACCATAAACACAACTACAACATCTATCACTCCATAACTACACCACAAGAACAACCATATGAACAACTACCACTTGCCGCCACAGTTCAACCGCCATCATAGCCGCACCACCAGATCTAAGCACATACGGGAACTGGGTGGCTAAGATGGAAGGTCGGCATGCCGGCAAGATGTGGTGACAGTGACGACGACGACGGGCCAAGTGTGGCGATTGCCGGTCCAATCTTGGGTAATGTTAGATCCAATCTTCAGTGTCGCTGCAGTGGTAATACGAACATGCGTCAACGATGATTAACGGGCGACGACGGAGACGAACTGACAGAACAGCAACGATGGCCTAACTTTTCGTCGTGACTTGTCAGAAAGAAGATCGGAGAAAGTTTGGGTTGGGAAGACTTTTGCGTATATACGACCTACTTAAAATCAATGAGTTATTAGACTTTAAATTAAAGTGACCCATTAAGACTGAATCTGAATGAGTGGGTCTGCGTTAGTTTTAAGTGGATGGATGGATGAATGAATTTAGATATTAATTGCCACCCCTAGGCCGAGCGGTATAGCCCATACAACGTACAAGTATACAACAACATATTGCATAAAATTGGGCCCATACAAGTATACAACAGCATAAATTGAATACAATTGGGCCTTGTGGCTATACACCAGAGTTGGGCTCATTGTGCCCAGCCCTTAAAAGTTGACGCAAAGCCCTAGAGTGGTAAATGTAAATATCCATGGGTTGTTCTTGCAACGGGCAATATTCATGGGTTGTTCCTACACTCGCATTCCCACTGCCAAAGCTTGCAATTTTGGTTATGGACCGCGTGACATTCCTTAAGCGTTCTTGGCTGGTCATAATTTTTCATAGGTTTTAAAAAATAAATTTTTGTGCTAATTACATGACTAAAAAGGCAGTGAATCAGCGTAATATATTCCAGATATGGAATCATCCGTCGATCTTTTTTTCACTACTCCTTCTGTATTTAATTTTAATAATAGTGCGAGATAGATGTGTCAAATGGGCCGGGCCAGCCCAAGCCCATCGGGCCTCCAGCAAATCGGGCCGGGCCGGGCCTGATTCTGGGGATATTTGGGCCCGGTCCAAGCCCAAGCCCTAGGCCCAACATTTAGGGCCAGGCTTGGGCCGGGCCCAAGCCCAATTTTTTTTAAAACTTTTTTTTTGGCATTTTGTTGTTATTCAAGGTAAGGGTTTTTAAAATGTGCAGGTGCCTTCGATGGTGGACAAACATGAGAATGTTCTGGTGCATGGCAAGGAACCTTTGCTGGGGCATGGACATGAGAACTCTCTGGTGGATAAGTAGGAGCCTTCGAAGGGGCATGTACAGGAGCCTTGAGTGAGGATTTGGTGTGCTACAAGAAGAACAAAGAAACGAAGTTGGGCAATCAATCAATTTAGTTGCTAACTCCTGCCCAAAAAAGAAAATGACGGCCCAGTGCACAAGACTTCTATCATTACTAGGTCTACGGGAGTGTTAGATGTATAGTGCTAACTGGCCCAGTGCACAAGACTTCTGTCATTACTAGGTCTATGGTAGTGTTAGATGTATAGTGCTAACTCATATTTTCCTGGTAGGAC